>VWYP01014900.1:40711-61395 GCA_013400435.1 Pycnonotus jocosus | reverse complement strand
CGGGGCCGGCCTGAGGGGACCCTCTCCCCGCGCCCCCGCCGCCCCGCCGGTCTCAGCGGGCCGGGGCTCTCTGTGTGCCGCAGGCGGCCGTGTCGGCGCTGGTGGTGGTGTCGGAGCGGGCGGGCGAGTTCCGGAGCGTCCTGGAGCTGTCTGAGAGGTGCGAGGCCGGCGGGGATCCCCGCGCCCACCCGTGTCCCGGGCGCGGGTCCGCGCCTTGGGGACTGACGGGGGATGCGCTGCCCTCCTCAGTCAGGCCGGCCCTTCTTGCCTGTAAACCTGGGCTCTCTGTGGGCGCTTGGCGTTAAACTTAAGTTCTTTGTGGTCTTTCACACTCTCGCTATCTATTCCGCGCCTAGATTCCCAGGGTTTGTCTTGCCATGCCTGGGAGTTCACCCCGTTCAAGAGGTTTCTCCAGAGGAGCAGCGCAGTGTTACTTTGAAGGTAAAACACGGCCTCTAAAACACTGCTGGGCCTTTTCAGGACAGACGACAGGATGCTCCGGTCTGCCTGATTTACCTTCAGGTCTGCCCAGTGGTTTTTCTGCACTCTGTAATGCAGGAGACCCAGCGGACCAAATCCCACGCTCTCTCAGCACATCCATTTGTCCCTGTCCGTCTTTAATGCAGAATTGTTCACTGGAGTCATCTGGCTGGATTACTGCAGTGAAACGGTTTTAAAAGTCCCAGGTGTGCTTTGCTTACAGCAAACTGCATGTGCAGATGTTCCTTTGTTAACATGGGAACTGGAAGGCAACTGTTTGTGGCCTTATCCTAAAAATCTCAGGGAGCTGTCTGCAGCCATTTAATGTTACCAAGCTATTTATGGGCCTTGTTTTAATTACTTCTGCTCCTACTGTGAAAAGTTAGCTTAGGAGTATTTAAAATAAGGTTCATATATATAGAGAGAGAGATAGATGGATTTAGATGTGGAATGTAATGTCTAATGAAATGGTTATTAAGTAAAGAAGATAAATTGGTCAGGCTTCTAAAATCTGACTGCACAGCTCACAGTAATGGCAAGTTCTAAAGCACAGAATTTCAGAACAGTGAAGGAAATTCCAATTGAATTGCAATGCTGGGTTCATAACCCTTTCCTCTTGTAAGGACAGTGAGAGTTGCATCTTTTATTCTTGCAGGATCTGGATGCTGCGCTGCCACTTATAGAACTTTACAAAGACAAATTGGTGGGGATTGGAGAAGTAAGTGGAATTCCATAACTTGTTTAAGTGTCTCCAGCAGCAGCTGTCACCAGAATTACAAAAACTGAGTCAATGCTTGTTTTTCTGTATGCTACCAGCCTGAACAAGCACTAAGTCTGATTGGTAGTTCTCTTAATGTGCTTTCCTTATAGATCTGCTTGATTCCTTCTTTTCCTTCATTATTGCTAGAAAATAGATGGAATTTATGCTTCTGGAGTCATTGGAAGATTACATACTTATGCTGTCTTGTGTTATACCCAAAGGCAGATCCTTCCTGCCTTCTTCTCTGACAAAGTTAGGCTAAGCTGTGATTTCAATACACCACACTGACTTGTACAGTTCTGCTTTTTAATCCTTCATCTGTCTGCATCCATCTGCTGTCTCCTGTCTTACATTTGTTTATAAATGAATTCAGGCTTTAGGATGGAGTCTGCCTCTATTTGTGTATTACTGCCAGAGGGTTTTACATCTGGTTCTGCACTGGCTACAGAAAAAGCAGGTTTTGGCAGAGCTTTGTAGCTAAATTTGCCATGTTGTACTGTATATGAAGGCCTACTCTTCGTCTAACTGTGAATGAGACTGCTTGGACAAACTTTAAATTTTCCCTGAACATGTTTAGATCAAAAAAGTATAGAATTATTAGGTCATTTTTGCTAGAGATTGGACTAAAGCTATGGATTCAGGTCAGAAATTTTACTTACACTGGAGATCCATATTTGAGACTTAATCTGACATAACATTCAATAGAATATAAACCCCCAGAAAACCAGTTACAGACTAAAATCTTAAATACCCTTGTTAGTAGCTGTCTGCCCACAAAATGCTTTCATAGTTGAAAAGCTTAGGGTTGAGAATGCATTCTTTTTTTTGAGTTAAGCTGCAGCTGAGCTCATTTTAATTGCAGTCTCTAGTATACATATTTTGAAATGCTTTGCAGTTTTGAAGCGTGTATGCCTTTGTGTATCTAATTATGGTTTTCTTAAATGTTAGGTCTGTAAAACCTTTCCCCTTCTCTTGTACTGTAGGTTGGACTGGATTTCACTCCCAGATTTGCCAGCACTGAGGAACAGAAGGAAGGACAAAGACAGGTTTTGGTCAAGCAGATTGAGCTGGCAAGAAGACTGGATTTGCCACTGTAGGTTTTGTTTATAGCAGAGAGAGAATTTGCCAAGTCTCAGTAACATGTTGAAATACTCCCCAATATTTGTGGTTATTAAGTGCCCACAGAACTTTTCTTAGATGGATTAAACTGGCGTAAGTGTCATGTCAGTCTCCAGTTTGAGATTTAATTATAGAATTTTTCTTATATTTGCATTTCTGTATAGACATCTTATGTGCCCTGTCCAATGCTATGTTGTTCCTATATCTTCACTGTAGCTGAAAGGATTCATATATACATCCCTGGGGTTTTTTCTTGATAGAAGTTGTAATACAGATGAATTCTTTTCATCCCAAGTTATTGTTAGTTTGTTTGTGTTTGCAAAAAAAACGGTATTTGGCTAAATTTGCTAATGCTGGGCCTCTCCTTGCTGTGCAGAAATGTTCATTCTCGCTCAGCTGGAAGACCAACCATTAATCTCTTGAAGGAACAAGGTAAGCTTTTAATGAATTTCCTCTGCCATGGCTTTTGCCAACAGGATTTCTCCAGCTGTGCCATGTCCTCGCATCAGTTTGTGTGTGTTTAACTGAGGAGCAGTAGTGCAGAGCTTCTGTGTTAATTCTGTGTGGGACCAGGGTGCCATTGCATGGCAGCCCTGCTGATGACGTGGTTTGCTTTGTTTCTCCAAGGTGCTACCAAGGTGTTGCTCCATGCCTTTGATGGGAAGCCCTCTGTAGCCATGGAAGGGGTGAAAGCTGGGTACTACTTCTCCATTCCTCCTTCCATTATAAGGAGTGAACAGGTAATGTTTCATCCCGGTTCCAGCTGGGGTCTGCTCCTTCTCCATGCATTGCACATTTTTACTTTGACTGAATTTCTGCCTGGGACTTTTGCATTAGCTGGACTTCGGAGGGGCTATTCTGGCTAAAACAGCTCAGCTATTCCTGAGAAACAAGGGGGGATTTTCTCATTTTAATGTGGTTTCCGGTGAACTTTCTTCATAAGATTGTCACTGTTCTGTTTTACAGTAGGGACATGACACGTAGAGAAGGAGCAGTTCTTCTGACAGGACTGCTTTCTGTGATAGGCTCAGGAAATGTGAGAGAGGAAAAAGTTTGATTTAAGTGGAGGGAGCATGAGGAGTGGATATAAATGGGGATGAGTTTAGGGATTTAGGAGGAAGGAAGGCAAACGGGTTGAGAAGTAAAGCAGAGAGGAGGAAAAGATAGACAAATATTATATGCACAGAAAACAGCCAATTAGAATTGCACTGGTAGCTCTGTAACTACAATAGAACTGCATGATTTAATAAATAACAATTAATTCAGGGTTGACATAATTGTACTTTGGATATTTAGAAAACAAGAGAACTCTGTATTTGAAGGGACATCTTGAGCAGCTCCCAATGTTCTTGCTCCCATTCAGAAATTATTGATAAAGTGTAAACACTGGCACCAAAGTCTTTTGATGTTGCCTTTCAATGGAGGGAATATCCTCCCTTCATGTTTTTTTTCCCACAAATTTAAGTGCATAAAACTGTATTTATTAATGGCTGTCTTATTTTCTTCAAGAAGCAGAAGCTTGTGAAACAGCTGCCTCTGGAAAATATGTGCTTGGAAACTGATTCTCCTGCTCTGGGGCCTGAAAAACAGGTAAATGATGGAAGGGAGGGACTTCTGTGTAATTGTATCCAAACCCACACCTTGTGGAGGTCAGCTACTGGCACAGGATAGTGAAGTTGTCTTAAGCATGGTTACAAAAAGGGAAAGAGGCTACCAAGGGAACTTAATCCAAGAGGATGAAGAGGATTACATATCATTTTTCTGCCACAATGTGACTGAAATTGTGTCATAAAGTAGTGAATCTGAAACACTTGTGATCTCTAGGGCTCTGTAATTTGGTTGGTTTGTTTGTTTTTTCAGGTGAGAAATGAACCGAAAAATATTTACATTGCTGCTGAATACATTGCCAAAATTAAAGGAATTCCAGTTGGAGAAGTTATAGCAGTGACTACACAGAATGCACTAAAAGTATTCCCCAAACTTCAGCACTTTCTTCGGATATAGATTCAGAAACTGAAATATGGGACGTTGCAGAAAGTATTACTTGTGGTGTAATTAATAAAACCAATGTACAACTTGTGTTAAAGTGGAGTTTTGTGGTTGGAAGTTCAAGAAACAAGGAGTGTTATGTAGCTGGATAGGAAGAAAATAAGGAATTTCTCAAAGGCCTTTGATGTGCACCATAATAATCTCTTGAATGTGATAAAGACACATTGTTCCTTTGCATCTCCCATGTCCCTGAACAAATAATTTGTAAAGAAGAGCACCATAAAATTGTCAGTTTAGTTTCTCAGACTGCTTGCCAGCTGCTCCTAGTCTGGGAGAGGGCTACTGTACAGTGCTTGATGTCCCCTTCACTCCTTATTTCTGCTGACTGAAAGTCACAAATTGTGGACCCAGTCATGATAAGAAAGCTCCTGTTACAACTGGCAGACTACATGTCCCTTTTTGAGCCGTTAAAAGAACCCAGCTGGATGGACATTCTCTGCATTCTGTGATGACTGGACTCTTGAGTGGTGCAAAGCAACATCTTTTCAAAATAGAGTTGGAAGGGAAAGAATGATAGCCTGTCTACTCATCTTTTCCTGTGTATAAAGTAATAGTTGCTAAGATCTTGGCAACTTTGAGAACAATTTTCTTGGATTTTTAAAATACTTTTTTTTCTTAAATGTGTTCAAAGAAAAAAGCCTGGATTTGGTCTTAGTTCAAGGACTCACTGTTCTGACTGCTCAGGAAATACAGGATATGAAAGGGAGACAAGCTCAATTTTGTGATATCTTGGAGGTGGTCTCTGTAGATTCAGCTATGTTGTCCAGTGTTCTAAAACTGAACCTGGTCCTCCCTCACAGTGCCTGTGTGGATGTGGGCCTGTGAAATACTGATCAAAACTTCATTGATTATAAACCAGCAATTGGATGAGGTGGCTTTTACATGCCACCCAACTGTTCTGAAGGCCTCTAAGTGGAGGTTTTCTCTAACTGGGAGCAGTTTTACCAGGTCAGTGAAGAAAATACACAAGTATTAACTTAGTTCATGATCACCTCAGGGGGGCAAGGGGCCAAAGCTTGCAATGTAAGTGATGTAAGTGATGCCCCATCCTAAAGTTTTGTTTTCTTCCATGGTATCTTCCTCAGTTTCTTAAACCACATTGTCAGGAGGTTTTTTTGTTTTGGTTTGGGGCTTTTTTGGTTTTTTTTTCTGTCTTTATCAGAACAGCTCTGTTCTACCTTTTGATTAGAGGTAGCTTGTTAAGTTTAAACATGTGTTCCTAAACAGTTTTCACCCTTCAGCAAACAACCAAACTGGCATAATTTGTCTCTATTGCAACATGTACTTAGAGCAGCAAACAGCTGGATCTTTGCTGAGTGTTTGATCCAGAGGAGTTAGAGCCATTCCTTATCCTGGATCTACAGGCACCATTTCCACTAAATGGGGTGAAGGACAGAGTTTGCCTCCAGATGGTGCTAGGGAACAGGTGTGCAAGAGTCAGAATATTAGTGTGATTCCTTTAATGATTAATAACCCTGTCATTGGAGATGCTAAACATGTGATAGATACCAAGCAGCCTTGCATGTGTTTCCTGCTGCCTGTGTGTTGGGAAGTCTCTCCCAGTATTGCTTGGAAATGCAATTATGTGAGGAGATGCTCCAGGTAAGAAGTCAGGCAGCATCCAAATGTTTGCCAAGTTTTGACCTAATTTGATGCATGTTTGCCAAGTTTTGACCTAATTTGATGCATGTTTTTCTCTGTGGAATCCTTAACATTGGATGGAAACACTGGTTTTGCAAAAAGGGGGAATATTAAGTAGTTCCTCAAAATCCCTGTCCCTGCAGGGGGGTGGCATTGCTCTGGTTCAGCCTTAGCCTTGCAGTGGGATGATTCCAGAGTGTTTGAATCCCTTGTGCTGTGGCAGAAGCCTTTGACACTCTCCCATCCTGCAGCTCCTGTGTGTGCAGGACACTGCTGAGGGTGGGCAGCCCCCCAGGGCCATGGGGCTCTGGGCCAGCCCCTGCCCCTGAGCCCTGCAGCAGCAGGCCTGGAGCTGCTTTTGGTGCTGCAGGAGTGTGGTTGGGGCTGGTGAGGGAGGCACCCCCAGGCCAGGGAGAGCTGGCATTGCAACAGCCGTGGGCAGGGCGAGCCTGGCAGGGGGCCCATGGCAAAACAAACCAGCTTTGTCCTCTCCTTAGACCTGCGGCGCCAGAGCTAAGGCATGGAGTAAGGGACCTGGAGCTCCAGAAGAGGAAAATGCAGTGTCACCCCCACGCTGCCTTGGCATCCCTGACACAGAACCAGGCTCAGAAGCAGCACCCTTTTCCCAGTGCTGCTGGTTTGGCTGTGCAAGTTGTGCCCCAGTCCCTGCAGTCAGTGCTGGGGGTGGGCAGCAGGGACTGGAAATAAAGTTGTTACTCTGCACAGGAGACACTTTAAGGTGCTCACTCAGGACTGGTGGTACTGCTGTGCCGTGGTTTCTGAGCTGGAAAACATTGCTGATCCTCAGCAGTCATTCTGTCACTTTACCTCAAAAGGGGAATTTAATGGAAATCTTGGATTTCTGCCTGCATTACCAAGCTAACACCTGGCCTGGAGAGGCTGGGGAAGGCAGGATGGCTTTGGGGGAGCTGTGTGGCTGCACACTGTGAAGCCCTCCATCCCCACAAAGGCTGGCCTTAGCAACATCAGCTAAGTGTGTGCTGAACCCTGCTGCAGGCCTCTCAGGGTGTCTGGATAAACCATGCCTTCCCCTAGGTAACACAGGAGACTGAAGTGGCCAAGGATGCATTGGAGGAAGGACTCAGTGCACATTTAGTTTTTGGGAAAGTTAGTGGCAACCCAAGTTTTCTTTTCAGTCATGCCATTGGTTTTAGAGGTCACACACAGCCCAGGTGACGTCTATCTCAGAGAGAGGAGTGGCACAGATTGTCTGCAGCACTCTGGAAAGTGGTGGGTCTCAATCTCCATCATACTTTCAGCATCAGCTTTTCTTGGGATGCTACAAACAGCAGATCTACAGCAGTTGCACTTTGCAGGACTCTCCATGTTGTTTTACCTTGTAGGATGTACATGCAGTGAAAAAAAAACCAAGAAAGGGCTCTATCTGAGCTCACTGAATTAATCTTTGGAGGGCTGCAGCTGGACCACCCTCCCAGGCCCTTTATTCTGAATTATTTTTTTTTTTTTAGCCATGGATTAACAGGGTCTGAATCTCCTGAACACTTGGGCAAAGTGCTCTGAGATTTTCCAGAATTTAAGGTGGGTAAAAGTGAGGAGATGGTGATGAGGCCAAGTGGATGAAATGCTACTTCTTCCTGCTGTTTATCATGATAAGAGCTTAGACAAAATGACTGAAGAATTTTACTGGAGGTGCTTCTGACAGACTCCTATGCAATGCATAGACAGGCTCTTAAGATGAAAAGCAAATAAATAAATGCCTGGAAATGCAACTTTCATCACTTATGAAGTTCTGCTTTTGTTTGTTTTTCCATTAATGCAGGCTGGGGTTCGATCCTCTGTTCCCATTACAGAGCAGGAAAGTGAATTTGAGAAAGTCACTGGCTTAGCATAAAGCTTTATTGTTCTCCTCTTTGCTTTCTATATGCAGTACAAAGATACTGCTGAGATCAAAGAAAGTGTTTGAATTGCCATAGCACCCAGTTGTCTCAACATTTTCCTCTTCAGCAGGTGGTTATCCATCTGTTCATTTTCCCTGCTGGGCTTGGCTTTTCTATCACTGTGAATCTCTTGGGGCATAGGCATACAAACCCTGAGTGCACTGGGTGGTGGCCCCACCATGCAGTGAGTGCCAAGTGCCTCCTCCAGGAGCTAGTGTGTTTTTTATACCCCTTTGAGCTACTGTGAATGACAAAACAATGAGAAACCATACTGAGGATCCCGGTTCTGATGAGCCCTGGGGCAGGAGCTGATACCAATCTCTCCAAATGCTTGCTGCTGTGCTCAGAGAGACGCTGCTTGGTGTGGGCACAGGAGATCAGTGCCACTGCCCTGCTCAAGTCTGCTGATGAAGATGGGGCTGTGGTTCCCCTGAGGAAGCAGAAATGATGAGGCTCTGGAGTGCCTCTGAGACATGGCACGGAGGACAAGGAGTCTGCAGGAGTATATCTGGTGTCCTACCAAAGCGGCAGGATCAAAATACATGGATTTTTGTCTGCAGTGTCTGGGTGAGGTAATATGCCTTGTTCCCTGCCTCCAAGGGCAGGTGAGGTGGCTGTGTTGTCTGTGGGCAGGGATCCAGATGAGCCCAGCCTGCCACGGCAGAGCCCCGGCTGCGCTGGGGCTGAGCAAACCTTCAGCTGCCCGGTACAAGGGCAAGTACTGCTGCCTGAATGACCTTGGAGCAGCAGCAACGGGGGGAAACAGGGCCACATCCCCCTGTTTTGGAGGTGCAGCGGGTGAGACATGGAAAAGTGACAGTAGGGGCAGTGTGACTGAGCCCCTGCTGCCCCAGATATCAGCGGGCAGAGGGGCTGAGTGAGCACACAGTCTGTGCCTGGGCTGGCTGTTAAAAGCCTGCCTGCAGTGCAGGGAGAGCTGTTCGTGCTCCCCACCCTCCTCGGTCCCTCTCGGTCGTGCTGAGGAGCAGCAGAGCCCTCCCCGTGGCCGCTGTCCTCTCCATCTGCTGTGAGGTCCCCGTGGCTGCCTGCACCTCCTGCACCTGGGCCGCCCTGGCTGCCAAGGAATAGCAGCTGATGTCTCCCTGTCTCCTCAGCCCCCCAAAGATCCTGACTCCATCCCTGGGTGTGGAGGGGTTCATCCCTTTGGGAGCAGAGCAGATGGGCAGCACAGCACCACAGTCCAGGAGAGGTGCCCACGTGAATTTGGTATTTCTGTGACAGAGTGGACATTGGGTGTAACTTGTTTAGTGCTCCCATGTGGACTTTGCATCCGCTCTTTTGGCTGTGCCAGGGCTGTGTGCTTTGTCACACAAGAGTGCAAAAGGGTGCTGAGTTCCTTGTTGGTGCCCAGTCACACTCTAAAGTACACGATGCAACTTCAATAGAAATTGTTTCACAAGCAGCACAGCCAGTAATGCTTTTTTTCCCCAAGGATTTATGATCTCCTCACCACAGCAGTCCCAATCTCCTACCCATGTCCTATAATGCTCCCATTATAGCCCAGCAATCCCAGTGCTGCATTTCCAGCTCCCAGTGTGTCTCCCTGATCTCTCTCATGGTACCACCAGCTCTTTCATGTTCCTCCTGGGCTCTGCCCATCACAGTACCTTGGCTTTCTTCTGTGTCCCTGTGACTCCCTGTAATTCCCCATCTCTCTTCAGTGGTGTCTCCCTGAGCCTGTTGGATTGTCATTTAGGAAAGATTAGTCTGGGTAGATCACATTTGGACAGCTGCTGGCATTACACTCAGCAGCTGGGGGTGTGACTCCTCTTGGTGGCCTCGAGAGGGAATGGAGACAGCGTCATCTACCTGTCCACAAACTCCCACAAACCTTCTAGAGACTTTGTACCTCCAAGATGTTTGTCTCTTTGCCAAATTTTGTTGACCATTGTCAAGATCTCTGAGTTGTGGATGTGGACTAAGGGTCAGCATGACCATGTTAAGTGAATTCCATAGAAATGTGTGTACATTGGATGCTGTAACTCCTGGGTGGAATTAGACCTCTTGCTTGGAGCCTCTTAAGTGTGCTCAGCCTATGAGCACTGGTGAACCTGTGAAATGGAGCTGGGGTTATCTAGCAGGAAGGTCTGTCTTTGTGAAGTGCACTGCCTGGAGTGGGCAGCTTTGAAGTGCTGATTGGCACTGGCTTTATTGTTATAAACATATAGAGAGAGCATTTTTGTGCTCAGATCATTTCTGGACACACAACAAAGGGTGAGGAAGCAAACAAATGGAGTGCTGTGGGAACAAGTTAAATGGAGCACTGTGTGGGGAGTTCCAATCACAATATCACCAGGTAACTTCCCATTTCTCTAGGGACCATTATTCCTGCCTGGAAAAGTCAGGGTGGAAACTCAGCTCTGTGCCACACAGAACCTCTGTGCTGAGTCGAAGCAATGGTGAGTGCAGTGGGCTAATGTGGTGTATAATGTGCACAAGCAGATGTCAGCACTGTCCAGAATAATCCCTCCTGTGCTCCTGGTGGGTACAGCACATCCATTGACAATCAACATGTGTGACATTTATCCAAAGATGGCATTTCTTGACCAGCACACCTAGGCTGCTGTTGTTATTCCGAAAGTTTCTTCCACTTTATTTCACCCAGTGTGCAAGAGGCCAATCCACACACAGAGTCGAGGTATTTGATTTATTTACAGTTCTGTGCAGAAAACAAATCTGAAACACAGCCCTGTAGCAGCCACTTTGAGGAAAGTTAACTCAACCCCAGCCCAAACCAGCACAATAGCCCAGAGTGATGAAGAGCTTGGCTGAAAAGGCACTGATTTGTGGGACTGGTCTGGAAGGGTGCTTCAACAAGTCCTGTTCCCTGGCATTGACAACTGCCTTTCCTCTGGAAAGGACACCACTCAGGACTAGGCTGCCAGAGACCTATTAAAAGGTTTCTCAGAGGTTTCTCAGCACTTAAAAAATGATGCTCAGTTCAGCCAAATGATGAAGAATGAGGCCTTTCTGTGCTCACTAGCAGAGTTACCTGGAGTAACATCCCTCCAACCCCCTTTGAATCTATCTTTTAATTTTGTTCTCAAAGAGCTGAGTAATTAGGTTATTTAGAAGCTGTCAGCAACACAGGAGACTGGTAGGCTGTGTCCTGGACAGTCATTTTCATGGTCTGCTTTTCAAGTTATACAATGATACAGTTTTGTATTGTGGCTTTGTTTGCCATGGCTCAGCTGGTTTATTACAGGCCATGGAACCTGTCCTGCTCTTCAAGGAACACAAAGGTAAAGCTGGGGGCCACTGCTCTGATTTCTGCAGAACCAGAGGGTGCTCAATTTGGCTAGGTGGAAACTGTCTGAAGTGAACTCATTGCAACCTCTGACTGCTTGCATTCCTCTGCGTGGAGAGATATGAAATGAGTTGAGATTAAACCCCAAAACTTCATTTTCTTGGCTAAATATCCGTGCAGGAGTAAAATGAAAATTGCAAAATCCCACAAGGGGATAGGTGTCTGAAATGCTGGCTTCCTGCAATGAAGACATTGTAGGGAATCTACTAAAGCTACTTTAGTCTGTGCCAGGTGTGTTTTTGCAGCTGTTATCACATATTCTTGATTTTTATGATTCATACGTTACTATATTTCAAGGTTTGCTGTCTTTTGAAGGGTGCTGTCTTCTGTTCTGTTTCCTCTTTGATAAAAGCTTCTGCCACTCTCCTGAGAAAATGAAGCTAGCAAAGGCATTAGATCCCCCCATTTTGAAGTTAATCACATTTCATGAAGTTTCAGATGACTTTTTGTGTGGATTGGGCTGGACTTCACTCCATGGATTGTGTCCATGCCTCAGCAATGTGAGAAGCAGCAGAGAGCCCTTTGTGCAGCAGCTGGCACAGCAAACCCACTCCACTTGCCTGTAGGAGTCAGAAACTTTGTCACAGAGGTGCTTGGTAGGTGGAACTTTAACTAGGCTCAACACTTGTTTCCTGCATCACAGCTCCACAGGCATCCCCTACAGAGCTCCAGTGATTGTTTTGAAGTTTGTCTAAGTGTTCAGTTGTTTAAGATGAAAAGATATCCATACTTGTGAGCACTTACATCTAGGAACACGGTGTCTTTGCCAAAAGTCAACTAGAAAACTGTTCTTTTCCAGCTGTGCCTCTGATGAGGATGTGGGAGACTTAGCCTTTTCCTCAAGATTGTCCCAAAGGAGACTTCTTTTTATGGTTCTTCATCTCAGAGGCTCAGGGGTGCTAGTTAGTACAGACCCAGTAACATGAGGAATCCCAAAGTATACCTGTGAAACAAAGACCAAGGAAAGCACTGTAACTTTGGGGTAGGAGTGGTGAAGGTAGTGGAGCAAAACAGCAAAACAGCAAAACCAGCCACTGCTACAGCATTACCCAGTACAGTGGGATTTTTTTGAATTATGGAAGAAAGTATGATTTTTTGAGGTATTTTTTCTCCCTGTGTACTATTTTAAGCAGATATGTACATGCCAAATTTTACTTATCTAATGGGGAAGAATACATCCTTTCCACTCATTAAAAAATAATATCTTAAAATAAAACATGACAGAAGAAAATAGGACAGAAAAAGTGCAATGGACCCAGAAGAGAGGCAGCTGAGCAATTGCAGCAAAGACTTCTGCTGTATTTGCAAGTCCCATGGTGGACCAGGAAGGTGCTAACTGAAAAATGTGCCCATTACCTGTCCTTTGGTGACTGGTAAGTTAATTTGGTGGTCCTTGCCTATCTGCCAGTGGGCTGAGGGAATCTCAGCAGCCATTTCACCCTATGGAGGGCAGGGTTAACAAATCCAAGCTCTGCATATTTCAGTGGCTGTAGTACTGCTTAAAATCTTGGAGCACTCCCATCCTGCTGTAAGAAAATTTGATACACAGAGTTTGGGTTGCTCAGTTCTGCAGCCTGATCCCAGCTCCCTGGCTTTCATATTTACACTGTGGATGTTCAGGACATGCTGCTCCATAACTTTGCAGGGATGCTGTCTGTCATCCTAGAAAAGGTACACGCTGGTTATTATTTTTCTTCTTGCCATTACAAGGCTTGATCAGGTTAGTCCTTGCAGAGCTCCTGGAAGTCATTTCAGCAGGGTTATAATTGGATTGCATAAGCCTTGGTCCTTTGCTCTCTTTTCTAACTATAATTTTCCAGTATCTGAATCAATGTAGAAGGAAAAGTAATACTAGCAGGGATGAGGAATTGGCTGCAACTGCCACAGAACATATCAATGTCCATGTTTCCCTTTGGAGTGATAATGAGACACTGGGATTTTTTTAAATTNAAGCTCAGGATGACATTCTCAGTGAAACCGTCAGGTGTTTGTAAATAAAGGAAAATTTCCCAAACATCAAGGTATCTTCAGATCCTCAAAAAATGCAGCCTCTCCCAAGCCAACTCCTTGTCAGGGAGCTCCACCTTCACCACGTGCGTCCCAGCATCACCCAGCTCTGCTCTTGCCCCAGGCTCTGGCTGCTCTCTCACCTCCCTCTGGCCTGAGGAAGGGGAACAGGGCCTTTTGCTTCCAGCACTGACATTTATCCTGGCACCAGCTGAGCTGAGTCACCAAGACTGCCAAATTTGCCTAGGTAAAAGGAGCAGTCTGAGCTCTCCCCATCCCTTCACTCAAGCTGGGAGGAGAGATGCAGGGATGTTTCTGAGCACGGTACTCTGAAGCTGCCAGCTAGCTCGTGGCTGGGATGGTCTTTCACCAGCGTGTGAAACTGCCCTGTGTCTTTCAACAGCTCTGTGAATCTGCCTTCTGGCATCCAACATCACCTTTGTCCTGTGCATAGCTCCCGAGGTTGTTGTACAGCCAGCAGAGAGGAGAGAGCACTCAAAGCACAGCTATTCCCAGGACTCAAGTTATTTCCACTTCATTCCCCTCCTAAGGTTTCTAAAAGCTATGAACTGTCAGTACTGTCTGAGGTCATAAGGGACACAAATACTCTGTTCACCCTGTGTTTGCAGTTCATTGGAAATGTAGGATTCTCTCCAAAGGCTTGAACAGCCTGAATGCCATTCTGGCAGAGCTGGGATGTATTTTGCATGTTGCTGTGTGGATTGCTGTAGTGAGACTTCTTCTCATGGGCCATTCTCTCATGTCTCTTTTCCCAGCTGCACTGGTGCAGATAAGAATAAATGGCCTCAAGTTGCACCAGGGGAGGTTTAGATTGGATATTAGGAAAAACTTCTTCACTGAAAAGGTTTTTGAGTGTTGGAACAAGCAGCTCAGAGAAGTGCTTGAGTCACCATGGTTGGAGGTGTTTAAAAGACATGTAGATGTGGCACTGAGGGACATGGTTTAGTAGTGGACTTGGCAGTGCTGGGATAACAGTTGGACTTGATGATCTTAAAGGTATTTTCCAAAATAAATTCTGTCATCCTATACTGAAGAGCCACAGGGTACTCACAAGATAGAGAAACGATTTCCAGGTCACACTACAGCTGACACCATGTAACTGCTGCTCCAGGGAAACACACTGCTGGATGTATTTGTGGACACCAAATACAGTTGTATTACACCAAATCAGGGATGTCAGGTGCTGGGTGACTGCTGGAGGTGCCGAGTGCCCTCCATTCCCTGTGGTGCCACCAGGAGCTGGGCGTGGTGCTGAGCTGGTTGTTGTGCAGGCTGGAGGGGAAAGCAGAAGGCCAGGCTCTCCCCTGCTCTCTAAACATCTGGATGAAGCAGATGTTGTCATGCACATGCAGAAAACTCTACATGCTCTGGGGTTGCCCTGGCACAGGAGCTGCCCATTGTCCAGTGGTTGATATGGGCACTAAATTTGTGTCCCTTGACAATAAAAAGAGATGGAATTTTCTGTGAGAGATTCTGGGCTTGCAGCTAATCTGAAATAATTTTTATCTTGTAGCTGTGATGCAAAAGACTACTGTTCAAAACTGTCTTTGGAGAACATTGGAGTGCTTTCCCAACACAGGAGCTCCAACAAGGAGAGTCCCTGGTGTTTGACTTCCTCTTAAAATGATTAACGTTCCTGGAATTCAATGCATTTTCCATAATGTATTCTCACAGCCAGGGTCTTGGGCAGGAATCTTTTATTGTTACTCAGTCTAAACAACAACAAAAAAATCCTGCTGATTTTTATTAAAGTTGAGGTCAGCCAGCATCTTCCCCATCAAATGCATGGGGAAGACCTTTAAAGGCTCTCTTCCTGCTGATAACCTCTTCAGAGAGAAATTGGGAACTTCAAGCTGTTACTAAATATTTGGTTTTCCTCAATAGTAAAGGTAGCAACATTTCTCAAGCTTGGGTGAGCAATCTGTCTCTAAAACACATTTTCATATTAGGCTCTTAGTGGATCCAAAATCACATGTCCCTTTCATTTAATTTTCCAAGGATCTCTGTGCATGGACCAGGCAGGTAAAGTGTAATGAATCAAGCAGTGAAAGAGAGTTACACTGTGATGTTTTTTCAAGAGCATAGTGCTTTTTGTTGTAACTCTGAGAGGTCCTAGGAGTGAAGAGTTTATTGTTGATGCTCTGAAAGGTGGTTTCACCAGTGGATTGCCCACCATTCCTATGTAGATGGGCAGGGAGCTGGAGCTCTCAGTGGACATTCTGCATCCACAGAAGGCTACCTCTGATTTAGTCACTTGTGGTCCTGCTAGAGCCAGCAGAGAAAACCCTTAGGGAGCGATTCCTCTCACATTACTGAATTATTATACTCTGAGTTTCTAAGTGGAGTGTGTTAGCAGAATCCTGCCATATCTCCCAGGTGTGCTATCTGGGATGGGATGAACTGCAGCCCAGCAGTTCCTGGGGCTGTGGGGGAATGCACACAGACACATCTGGCTGCATCTGCTTCTCCAATCCCTCCTGTTCCACAGCCCTCTCATGGTCCAGCCTGATGTCACTAAATCCTTCTCACAAATGAGCTTTTTTGTTATCTTTTAGCAAGGAAATGAACCCAAGACATCAGGCTTGCCTGACAGCACATTGCTGTGCTGATGTATCAATGGAGGGAATTTGTGATGTAACACTGAAAATGCCTCCAAGCCTTTCCCCAAATTTAATAACCTTCCAGTGAGTGAGTGCTGATCAAAAATGAGAATGTTCATCTAAGACAACCCTCCTACAGATCATGCATTTTAATTTTTTTTTTTTTTTTGTGGGCATATACACTTTTCCTACTATGTATAAAGGATTCAGATGGAAGTTAAATTTTTTTGTAATATATGAAGAACCTCTTAACCTTGGAGAATAAGAACCCAATAAATTTTGCCAACTATATTTGTTGACATGATTTTTTTTTTTGCATTAAAAAATTGTTTTGTGTCTGTAATTTTTCCCCTGCTTGCTTTGGTAGGAAACTCAGGGGTAAAATTCCATTACATACATGAATTTGATAGCTAGCTACAAAAAGAAAAGCAGATGGCAAGCCAAGCTAAAATACCAGATGTACATTTCTGCATCTTTTGTACGGATCAAGACACCCAGGAACACAAATTCCTATTGTTTACAGTAGAGAGGTTAATTATTCATATTTTAAAATTCAGAACTTTTCTCTGATACTCAAAAATATATTCTTGTCAGTACCTCAAAACATTGAACCCAGATCATTGGCAAACATGCCTACTGTGGGCAGTCGTATGCCCAAATTGGGGTGGCCAGGCAAACTCCTGGATCTACAAACCAATTTCATGTGCCTTGAGTTGCAAATGCATTTTCTTCAGTTTAGGGTTCTGGCTTTATCTTGTGGGGAGCCTGGGTGAATGTACCTGGAATGAGGACTACATAGGAGGAAGAGGATGTTTACATTTTCCCTTGCATTTTCTCTGAGCTTTCCACCAAGTTATTTAGGCATGTGACTCTCCAACTACTTTATTTCAAGTCCAGCTTATTGAGGTTTGTTTAATATCCAGCTAAAATAGTTCATTTCTAGCTCAGTTGGAACTTCAGATCTTTTGTTCTGAAATCCCTTTCTTGAGCTGCTGTGGTTTTGTTTTATAAACAACTCATCTCAGAGAAAGGACCTGGTGCACTCCTGTCATGTAGGTTTTCTCTCCATGGAGAGGTCAGCTTTTGCATTGAAAATCATAACCAAGAGACAAATGCATTATAAATGAAGTTTAATTTTATTTTCCTGCAGACTGAGATACATAGTGTGAAACATTAAAACCAGAAGATCTAGAAGTCTCAACAGTGTATTTGATGTACACAAAATTTCTAGGTTTTTTTTTAGAATTGCTGGAATTTTGGCAAGATTCTACAATCTCCATTTCAGACTCCTAACCTTGGCCTCATGTTTTCCAAAGATGGATTGACTTGTGGGGTTTTTATGGGGGGCTTAGATACCATTTTGAGGTTTGGAAGGAGGACATAACTAGGAATTGATATGACTGAGATAACCTGGCCAGGGGTGTCCAAAGAGCTAGCAACACCCTGAAAGCAACACCCTACAGCTGAGTTTCCTGTATTTTGTGAAATGCCCTGGATTGAAACAAAAAGGCTCCTTCTGAGCTTTTTTTTTTTTTTTTTTTTTTTTTTTTTTTTTAAAAAAATCCTGAACTATTTGCTNTTTTTTTTTTTTTTTTTTTTTTGTACAAAGACACAGTACCTGCAAGATGGATTTTTATTTCCAAAATAATTGTGAAGATACACTCTTCTTTCAGTGGCACATATGCTACAGAAGGAACAACAACACTACTGCAAGTAAAGATTCAGCACTTCTAATTGCTTTCTAACCTTCTCCAGCCTTAAAATTTAAGTGTTAGGCCCCTACCTGACTTTTGGAATTTGGATACAAGAAAATAAATTTTGTGGAGTAAATTAGTATCACTTCCCAGTGACTGACTGATATGAGGTATTTTGGCCTTTTCACAGCATCCAGGAAAATAACTTTGTTAATGCTTGGGTATACATGAGAAATTTCTGGCTCTACCACCAATAGGAATATTCAGGAGAGCCTAAATTTTCAGTTAGAGGGTAAATTTTAAACAGATAGCAGCAATTTTAAGCTGAACTGTGCTGTAAACCTCGATATCAGTGTTCTGGTTTTAGCTTTATAAATTGTCCATGAAATGTAGAAATCCAGGGACTCACATTTTAAGTGAACTGCTTCAATGGATATTTCTCATGGGGTAACTTTCTCTTGCTGGGCAACTTTGCCCTTGGCCCTGCTTTTTGAGCAAATGGCTGTAAATCAGAAGTAATGCCCGTGAAGCCTACGAACTACAGAGGGAGATAAACATCAAAGCTTTGCCTTCATGTTGTCAATTTGGTTTGCCTTTTCCTTTCTTTTTTAGGAAGGTACTTCTGGAGATAAACGTCCCCAGGATGCAAATGCATTGGTTGTTCCTCATCAGAATCAAACCGGTTTGATTTCACTGGGACCAGTGCAGTGCAGCAAAGATGGATTTGCCTCTGTGTCGATCTGTTGCAAATAAACTCGCTTCTTTTTGAAAAGTTTCTGCTTCTGGGAGCTAGCCTGCATCCACGTCCTCTTTCGCCGGCCCTCCTTTTCTCCACAGCTCCCTGGTGTCCGGTTACTCCCTGCGTGCAGGGAGCACATGACACTAAGTGTGCCGAGCCATTGGGTGGAAGATGGGGAAGACGGGTGATGCTCTGTGGGCACGGCAGCGGTGAAACACAAGATGAGCCAGCCATTCTTAGCACGGGATGAATTTGCTCCGCCTGCTGCAAAGCAGGCAAGGGTGCAACAGAATGAAAAGGAAGAATGGGAGAACAAAGCCTATTTTCCTCTGGTTTTAAGGAGTAAATGCTATCTTTGGATGGACCTTTGACATCATCCAAAATTCCAGGGGAAAAATGTTAAATGAAGACAGCTGTAGATCAGTGTTTGTACCTTCTTCCAGAAGAACAAGAATAATTTAGGATGCTAACACTACATCTATTCCACCCAGCCAGTGTCACAGCTCTTTCCCTGAGCCCAAGGGTAACCCACAGCCTGTGCCAGAGATCATGAAGGGCCACTGTTGCAAGTACAGGCACAGAGTCTCAGCTGTGTTTTCAGCATACAATGTTGAATTTTTAGGATATTCCTGAAGTGAAAGCCAGCAGTTCAGTTGCTCTGATAATGTTTGTTCCAGTTCCCACTACGCTACTTCCTCTTGAAGTCCTGTTTTTAAAAAACCCCTCCATTGCTACAGTACTTAGAGCAAGTCAGGTAGAGGAACTGCGAGAAATTTACCAAGCATCTGATCTGACAGAGGAAAACTAAAAATAAATCAGGCTCTTTTTTTGGCATGAATGAGAGAGGCAAGAAGGGCCTGAATCTGACATAGGTAACTTTATTTTTAAAGAACAAATTTCTTGCACATACCTCTTACCTGCAAATTCAGGACTACTTGCAGTAGTCTTTAAAATTCCATGGTGCCTGCAATCATCACGACTGTTGCTCAGCTAAGTGCTTAGGAAAAGCTAACATAGCCAAATTAATAGTTTGAAGCATGTGTCCATATTATTATCCATACTGTAAATAAGATCAGGAATTGTGGCTTACATAGGTCAACTGGTCTTGAGTAAAATACCAGCTCCTAATTAGTGAGGGTACTTAAGACTGGTGGCTGAGTGTATCCACAGCCCAGACAGATCTGATTAAGCTAGGACATACCCATGAACAATGCTCAGTGTGTTATTGGCTGAACACATTCCAAACAATTTCCCACAGAAACCTGTAAAATACCATTAACATTGTTAGCAAACTTAAATATTCCTGTGTTTTCTTATTATGCTTTGGAGGACAATTTGTCTCTTTATCGGGGGACACTGCCTGCAGCAGCAGAATTACAAACTGTGACAGGGGCCGCCAGACACTGCTCCCATGCAGACAGCAATGGGGCAGGGTTTGGGGGAAGATTGCTTACTGAAGGGATATCTTCCCGCCTCTGCACATGAGTCAGACAGCCACTTCTCTGGGCTATGTGTCAAATCAAATTTCAGAGGTTGAGTGGAAACAAGGAATGTTTTGCCTGAGGCTCTGGAGGCAGTGAAGGACTGGGGTGGATGCACACGCCCTGATAATGCACTGTACTGGCCACCCTCTGCTGCAAATTGGGCCTCTGTCTCTGCCCATCCGACTCTTATCACCTCAGTGCATTTCTATGCATCACCACTGCAAAGAGACAAATCGTATTACGGCAGGAGAAGGCCCTGGATTTTCCCAGAATATGCCGGGAATGGTGCGGCCTATGTGTCCCTGGCACACATGGTGCAGCAGTCGAGGCGCCCTGCCCTGTGCCCTGGAAGAGGGTGAGGGATGAGCCACAAAGCACCAGTCTGTGCCCACCCAGCCTTGCCTGGGCCGGACACACCAGCTGCCAAAATGGTTACAGGAAGGAGATGACGCTGCTCCTTCCTTGGAGATGTGGGGATTATTTACATCGTTACCATCGCCCTGTCGTTCTCATGCAGCTACCGAAAGTCACACAGTTTAAAAGACTTTAAAAAGTGTGAGTCTCTGTGCGTGTGTGTGCACACATATCACTCAGATGTTGGGATGTGGGGACTGAAGTGGAGCAGGAGCGCAAGCGCTTTGACTGTGCAGATAAGGAACCCCGAGAAAGACGGACAAAGAGAACGGGAGCAGAGGTGTGCCCAAAACAACCATCTCTATCTCTCTGTATATCCACATGCACACACTCCCAACCCTTCCCAGCAGCCCGGGCTGCAGTCCCCGCTTACCGGACCCACTGCGGCCCCTCCGGCGCTGCCCCTCGGGGCCGGACCCTCCCGCCCTC
>VWYP01014900.1:17164-40633 GCA_013400435.1 Pycnonotus jocosus | reverse complement strand
GAGGCGATGCTGGCGGAGGGAGGCGTGAGGCCGGAGGCTCGGCTGGAGACGCGGCTGTCGCGGCGGCGGCTGGCGGTGCTGGCTGTGTTCAGCTGCTACTCGCTGGTGAACGCCTTCCAGTGGATCCAGTACAGCATCCTCAGCAACGTCTTCGCCGGCTTCTACGGCGTCACCTTCCCGCAGATCGACTGGCTGTCCATGGTGTACATGGTGGCCTACGTGCCGCTGATCCTTCCGGCCACCTGGCTGCTGGATGCCCGCGGGCTGCGGCTCACGGCGCTGCTGGGCGCGGGGCTCAACGCGCTGGGCGCCTGGCTCAAGTGCGGCAGCCTGGCCCCGCAGCGCTACCCGCTCACCCTGACCGCCCAGGCCGTCTGCGCCGTGGCCCAGGTCTTCATCCTGGGGCTGCCCTCCCGCATCGCCTCCGTCTGGTTCGGCCCCACCGAGGTCTCCACCGCCTGCGCCGTGGCTGTGCTGGGCAACCAGGTAGGACCGCAGGGCAGCGAGGGGGGCTTCGGAAAAGTGGGCTTCCTTGGGGTTTCACATCGGGTTAAAAACAAGGTGCTTAAGTGGGAAAAGGCTCTCTATAGGATGTAGTGATGGGAGATTGGACAGGTGAGGAAGTGGGGCCGAGCGAAAGGTGATGCCGCGACCCGCGCCAGCCTGGCTGTGCCGGAGCCGGGCCGTGTGGCAGCGTGTGGCAGCTCACACCCTTCCAGCAGCTGCCGGCAGCACCCTGCATCACTCGAGACCTTTCTCAGAAGTTGTCCTGCTCCACTTCCTCTTTCTCTTGCATTTTCGCACTTGGATTCGTTTGACTGAATCCACCCCCAGTTGGAGGGGTGTGAACTACGTGAACTTTCATGAAGAGCCCTAGCGACAACATATATTGGTTTCTTCTTTTTAAACTATGGCCTCTAATTGCCAGGTGCCAGTAGTCAATACCCTAGTGATTTGTGAAGTTTTGTGTAATGCTGTGATAGTTCCAACTATCTGTTGGGAGCTGATAACTGAGTCAGGGATTTCCTGAAGCTCCCTGGTTCTGGCCAGTTTCAGAGAGCTGGAACAGGTGCATCTGAAAGCACAGGTGCAGGTATGATACTTTTTCTTCCTATAGCCTTATTCTCACCTCCTGCCACTGTCCCAGCTTTTTTTTTTTTTTTTCCTCCTGTGGCAAAAAAAATTGCTAAGATTCAAATCAGCATCACTGGTGCAGGCTGAGGTCATAGGTAGAGTTTGGTTAAGATAATGGCAGATTTGTTTTTTATCATGTGAGTCTAATGATTTTATGCTTGTGCACTTCGGATTATGACAGCAATGACATTACATATTTACAGTCAGGGTGGTAACCTAGCCGATTCCTCATGAGCTGACACCTGGCTGTTCACAGTTTTTCCAAAACTTTTTTTTTTTGCGGCAAAGTTTTCCAGTGGACAAGTCAACTATCACTTTTGGACTGAAGATTTCAGAAATTGTTGGTTGTTTCAGCAGTGAGGCAAAAATTTTGGATCTGCATCCTTGTATCAGGTTAACGGTTTCTTTGGCAGCTAAATTTCCACTCTTCCTGACATGCACCAGTCCTCCCAGTAGCAAGGAGCTACCTGGTTTTCAGTTTTGCAGTAGAGTGTCAAGAGTCCAGCTTGGAGCCTGGAACTGATGCTTCACTTGGATGCTGGGATGTGGGGTTGAAGTGGAGCAGGACAGGAGCAGGAGAGCAGGGATTGTGTGGATGGGAACCACGAGGAAGATGGACAAGGGAAACAGGATCAGGATGTGAGCAAAATAAGCCCTGGTAATTTCTGGAGTGTATTCCCCTCCAGAGTCCCAGTGTGACTGCTGAAGTGCCTGCTGGTACTCTGTCAATGGAACAACAGAATTTCTCTATTCTCAGGTTTTGCTTCCTTAAAAAAACTCCTAAAATCTCTCAAAAGCTAGATTGAAAGAGTAGCGAGATGAGGAGTTAGGCGCTTGGAAGTCAGAAGTAATGTTGTCTGATATCCCATTGCAGTTCCCTCGTACATATGCCATTCCCGTTGGGTCCCATTGTACGGGATAATTGCACAAGGTGAACTATGTAACAGAACAGGTTGCTGTAACCCAGGCAGCTATTGGTCATCCATTGCTTATCAGATACTCTGTGTAACTTCAGAGCTGCAGCAAGCACGGAAGGCAGGGGAGGAGCAGAGCAGTGATCAAAAAATGAGATCTCATCTCTTTGAGATGCTGATCGTTTGCAACTGGAGCACAAATCGCTGGGAATGCAGCGATGTGCCTGTCAAGGATTATTAGGAGTGCCAGATCTCCACAAGCATTTAGCATCTTAAATGAGGCTCAGCAAACTCATTGGAACATTTTCTTCTGGCCTTAACCTCTCTAGATATAAATGATGGATAATGGAAACTCGACTTTGCTGGAACATTGTGGGTACTGTATTGGCTCCTGTTGGGGGAGGAAAAAATATACCTGAAGAAAAAATGTAACTGTGTGCTCAGTTTATGTTTGTAGGGTTCATATACTGGAGCATGAGGACAAAAGGAGACACAATCTTCCTGTGGCTGCTGGATACTGTGTCAATCTGATGGCCTGGGGGAATAAAAGGTAGCAAAACCCTCATCAGGTTATGCACAAAGGGTGCTTTGTAAGCGCAGTGGCACACCTCTAATGTGCATGCTTTCTGATTGTTGGACTTGCTACTCTAACAGTCTTTGGTGCTCTTTTTTTCATTGGATTTTACCTAAAATAAATGTTCCAACACTTTAAAATGCCATTTAGTTTTGGGGGAGCAGAAGAGAGAAATTGGAGAATAGTCCAGGACTTGTTCCTTCATGTTTTAAAATGCTTTTTATATATATCCAAAATTTCAGTCCCTGTTTTATGTCTGTTTAATGCAAAATCAGTTGTTATGTTGGAATATACTCTGCATACAAACCCACTACTACTTTATTTTGGGATTTTTATTCGTTTCCTTAGCAATAATTGTTGGGTTTGATCTTAATAAGGATATTCCTTTTCTCTTGCTTTGCTCTGCTCTGTTCTGCAGTAAACCTTGCAGTCAGGCTTTGCTACTGTAGTGGCAGGAGCATCACATCAAATGAAGACCATTTCTACAAGAGTAGCTGGAATCTTCTGTCATCTCTAGCCCTTCAGTTGCAGGATGACTGGCACAAATTTATGTTCACATGTGGTACTTTTGTTTTCCTGTGAAAGATTCTTGTATAAGTACTATGGGTACTGTAAATATATACGCTAAGTGTGGTATTGTAGTTCAGCTGAGAAATGAAAAGGTTAAAACCTGTGTTATGGAAGACCTGGTTGTAAAACAACATCAAGAGCAAGTGGCTCAGAAGTGTAATACTAAAGTTTTATTAATGCTTATTATGATAACAATTCTGAGTTCTACCTGGTAAGACTTTTCGCTTCTGTTAATTTTTATGTTCAGAGGGAAATGATTTTTAGTTTTGTTTTTTTGCCTCTACAGCTTGGTACTGCAATTGGCTTTTTGTTGCCCCCTGTTTTGGTCCCAAATACACCGAATGATATTGATCTTATGGCACATAACATCGGCATCATGTTCTACGGAACAGCGATAGTGTCCACGCTTTTGTTCTTCTTAACAGGAGTTGGTAAGTGTTTAAATTACTGGAATTCACATGCTGGCCATAGTGAGTGTTTACAGTGTCTCACTTAAAGCAGCTGACTGCTCCAAGTAGATGAGGTTACAATTTTTTGAGTTTGTGTTCACTTACCTGTTGTGCCAGGGTTAAGCAACAACCATTTCACTCTATGTCGTGCTTCACAGGAAGTGATTTCTTTCAGAATGTTTAGCTCTCTTAGTTTCTTTGCTGCAAGGACTTATGACATAAAGTGAATTCACTCTGTTCATCTTACAATTTATGTAAAAAGGTCTTGATGTAATGAAGATGAAGTCTGTCTTTGACCATATTTTGGTAGCAATCAGATGTGACTAAATAACACATCCTTTGTGTATATGACTTAGTTCTTCCATGAGAAAGTCTTGAATTTTTTTCATGGGATTGTTAAAACTACAAGTCAATCTTATGAAATTCATCAAGCTGAAACACTTCTTAAAAAAAAGAAAAGAAAAGGAAAAAAAAGTGGTAGAGATGAATCAAAATTTGTTCCTTCTTCTTTTTCCCCAGTGTTTGAAGAAAAGCCCAAATACCCTCCCAGTCACTCTC
Source organism: Pycnonotus jocosus (assembly GCA_013400435.1). Lineage (NCBI taxonomy): Eukaryota > Metazoa > Chordata > Aves > Passeriformes > Pycnonotidae > Pycnonotus > Pycnonotus jocosus. The sequence goes on along the minus strand of VWYP01014900.1, from coordinate 36,434 downwards.
AAGCAGTCCTGCAAATTAAACCTCCTGAGGATTACTCCTACAAGCAGTCCATTATTAACTTGTTCAAAAATATCCCATTTATACTTTTGCTGATCAGTTATGGTAAGTGGTGCTATCTGCTTGTAATCTGGCAGAAAGGTTCAAATGCGGGCCAGGAGCACACAGAATTTTAATTGTGGGGCTTTTTTATCGGGGAGGGAGTGTCAAACTTTTATTTACTCAGGTGTCAGTGCTGGAAAATGTGTAAGGATGCAAAATACTGCTTCTAGGTCCAATGAAGAGATTTTACCTGGTGCATACAAGGTTTTGTGTCAGAAGATGAATTATTAAGGGTAACAAATCTGCATGGCTGCACCTGGAATGACTGAAGCTTTTTTCTTGGTACTGCAGGTATTATGACTGGGGCATTTTATTCTGTCTCCACATTATTAAACCAGATGATAGTAACTCATTATGAGGTAAGTTTCTTGGATGTTATCTTTCTCTGTTTCACTGTACATTTACAGAGGTGATATTTATTTTTTAGCTGCTATGTGTGCTCAGACATTTGGTTTCTTTTATACCTCTGTACAGTTTCTTGTGCCATACAGCTGTGGGAGTCATAGGAATGTTTGTTTGCGCTTATGACTGCCAAGAGGTCTGAACTTGACTCTGAGTGGAAGCAAGTTATTAATGAGCACCATATAAATATTTGTTGAAAGGGAGAAGAAGTGAACGCTGGGAGAATTGGCTTGACACTGGTGGTGGCAGGAATGGTGGGTTCGATTATTTGTGGTTTGTGGCTGGATTACACTAAAACATACAAGTAAGTGTGGGTAGGCATGTGTGGGCCTAGGGGTAGGAGAGTGGTGCGATTGCTTTAGGAAAATATTCCAACCTAAGGGCTGAAATGAGCTGCTGATGAAATGCAGTTTGTCCCTGATCTTCTAGTGGCCTTGATGCAGACGGGTTTCTGAGACTACAGCAAAAGCTTGAGACTCTTACTGGCTATTGGCCAAAAGAAATTAAAATGAGGGAGCAGAATGCAAAGATGGAAGGGATTTGTCATCTATTCTGCCTCTTCAGGAGTATAAGGCTAACAAGGAAAGCACTATAAGTCCTACATACAGTGGCCAGGTGGCCCAGTGGGCTTCTCCTAGGAAAGCATAAAATCTCAAACCCTACCCTGCACTGTTTTTAAAATTGATGGATTCTCAATTTTTTTATGCTACACCTGATCCTATTAGTAAATGTAACATTTGCTTTAATTCGGGGGATGACCATGGAGCAGAAGTCTGTTCTGGGGTAGGAGCTCCTGGGTCCATTGTCCATGGTGTGGTGCCCCCAGGAGCGAGCATTGCCCTGGAGCACTGTTTGTGATGGATTGTAATTCTCCCCTGTGACTCACTGCATTATGTGCCTCTATAAGCCTCGTGGGCGTTACTGCTGTAGATTGGCTTTGTTTCTGCATGTGTTTTGGCTTACAAATATGTGCTTTAAGAATTTGGAGGGCACCCCTTCTTCCAGATTCAACATAAATAGAACACTGTAACGAGATTTGTTTGACTTGCCTCTTCAGGCTGCCTCTTTTGACTTGCCTCAGTAGGCTGACTTTTATTGCTAGTAGTGTTCGACTCAGCTGTTCCTGGGTTGATGTACTGTGTAATGGGCAGCACTGCAGAATGGCCAAGAGGTACAACATAGCAGAGAAGTAAAATAGTCCTAAGGTAGTAGTATGTGCTGTGATTGTCCATTCTTTGAGAATCTGAGTAAGTGTCCTTGAGTGAAGCAGCCAGATGACCAAGACAATGAAGAGTTCAGGAAGGAATATGTGCTCGCTGCATGCGAAGTTTGAGGCAGAATTACATGAAGTAAATTTTACAGCTTTAGAATGGTTTATGTAATGTTCATGTTATCCTTCCATGCTTCAGCAATTTGCTATGGCCTTCCATTAACAATGCTAATTTTTCGTTGTTGTTGTTGGGTTGCAGGCAAACTACTTTGATTGTTTACATTCTCTCTTTCATTGGGTTGGTGGTATTTACCTTCACCCTGGACCTCGGATACCTTACAGTAGTGTTCGTGACTGGAGGAGTGCTTGGGTGAGCAATTAAAGAGCACTACAAGACTTACTGCAGTTCTGTTCTGAAACATATTTAAATGTTTTACCTAGATAATTCTGCTGTGTATTCTGTCACCATGATCTTAGCCTATGCCTTTAGCTCACGGTACAGATAGGGTTTCACCTTCTGTTACATCAGAATAAGTCTAAAGCAACTCACTTTTCAGTAAATTTCATCTACCATTTTTATGGAACTAAGAGAGGTCCTTATGTGATCAATTTGTTTGGTTCCAATTCAAAAAACTGTCTGCAGTGAAGTTGAAGCTTTCTCTTGACCAATGTGTGATTAGAGTTTAACTGAGCAGATCTAGGAGGACTGGCGTCTCTGCATTTTCATTGATCTATACTTTGATAGCCCAAGCAACATGCTGGTTGCTTTGCTCACTGTGCTTGTAGATACCCAACCAAAAAGCCTCAGGAGGTGCTCAGGGAATGTTGCTGTATTCAGACACAGAAGTCAAGTTAAAACCAGAAATGTCTTGGGAGTTTCAGTTTAAAAACCAATCAACCAAGCTGCATTAAGCCCTCTCTCTTCCCATCATTCCATTGGTCCCCTCGGCTTCTCCCATAGCAGCTTCCAGCAGGTGTTCCAGGGTACAGCTTCACTCCCTGTTCATGGTCTCTTTTTGTCCTCCAGCATGGATATTTGGGCTGATCAAATGATGATGTTTGTGTATGCCTTTCATTTGAAAGTGATTGGCTTCAAGTACAGAGTGTCTTGTGGACTCATTAGAAGAGGTTGTTTCATATGTATGGTGGTTATGGGAAATAGGACAAACATGTTTTAACGGCTTTGGCCTAAAGAGAAAGATGTGTGGCTAAAATTCTTGGATCATATTGAGGGAATGAAGCAGTCACTATTATTTTGAATTATTGAATTATGTTGAGTCATGAACACATGACAGTTCAGAATACCACCTAATTCATAATACCATCTGTGTATGTTAGGTTTTCTGAGCTGTAGTAACAGATGAAGGCCACAGCTGTCATCCTCCTACTCTCCTCTTCAACAGGTTCTTCATGACTGGCTATCTTCCACTTGGGTTTGAATTTGCTGTGGAAATTACCTATCCAGAGTCTGAAGGCACTTCCTCAGGTCTCCTTAATGCATCAGCACAGGTTACAGCATTTTATTTCTTCAAGTGGAGCAATGTTCAGGAAGGCCACTATGCTTGAGTCTATGAAGGCTTTCTTAGACTTAGCTAAGTCTCTCTTTTGTTGTTATAGTCCTGTAATTTTTAAAATTTGATTTCTATAAGGTGTGACCTGGAACTTTTAAAGGTAAAATGATGACTCTTTTCTGTGTGATCCTGATGAAGTTACTTGTTTGTTTATAGATATTTGGAATTGTCTTTACACTTGTTCAAGGAAAGCTCACAACAGACTACAGTCCTCGTGCAGGAAACATCTTTCTTTGTGCTTGGATTTTTGTGGGCATTATTTTAACAGGTAATTACAAGTGCAAGTAATGGTTTCTCTTTAGTGTAAAAATGTAGATGTTTTAGGATGATGTTGCTAATATATGGACAGCTATCTGACCCCCATTTCTTGAGACATGTCTTGAATTTGAGACAGATAATCCATCTCCAGAGTGGGGTGAGAAATGGAAACAAATGCACAAATACAGGAAGTTTGCACTTTTTCAAATGCAGGAAATTGCTGATGCACTCTGGAACTGTGCCACTGTTTACACATGTTGACTCATGAATGTGCTGAAAGTGCTGAAACCATCAAGCTTTTCTTTAAGTTCTTGTGATTCACAAGACTTTATTGTCATTTCCTGCTTAGTGTCCTTTGTGAGGAGCAAGTTCAAATTGCAAAGAGCGAATACAGGTATTTTGAAAATGTGTTGAAAGCAGCTTCTGCACGTGCAAACATTTCCCTTGGAGTGCATGTCACTGCAAAGGTGTGAAGCAGCTTTCCTTTTTCCTTCCTTTTCAGCCTTAATAAAATCAGATTTGCGAAGACACAATGTGAATTCAGGGATTATGAACTTGGACGTTAAAGCTGTAAGTGGTGACTCTTTTACCATGATTGTGTTACCTGCTTGAATGCTTGACTTCTACTGGCATAACAATGCAAAAGAGTAATTGACAAAATCTTGTGACTGATTCCATGCTGGTTTTGAACAACAAAGCCACATGGGATGCTGCCCTCATACATTTTTCTCCTTAACTCCCATAAAAAAACCTGAAAAATGGCTCTGGGATTTTATTTAATTTCTGAATTTTTTTAATATTTGGATTTTAAGTGGCTAATAATATTATTTCATTGCTTGAATCTTACTTTTTCATAATAGCAGGGTAGCACTGTAAATTGTGAAGCTTTTTTGTTCATTGTGTTATAAGGCCATCCTGTAGACTATGTATTTTATTTAAAATACTTGCAGTACCTTCAGATGAATTCAGTGTCTGATAAAGAGAAGCTGTGCTGGAGTTTCTGTACAGTGCTGCATAAAGAGCTGGGTTTGTTCTTCTGCTGACACTCTCAATTTAAATGAAGAGTGAGCGTAGCATTTTCTGATCATCATCAGGTTCCATGTTTCAGCAGCTTTTCCAAACTGCTACAGTTACTGCCAGAAATGAAACTCTCAGTGGAAATTTTTTTCAGTGCTGTGGGGTTTTGATTGTTTGGATCAAAATATGAGACAACTTTTTGGAGCCAGACATTGCAAGATCCTCTGCCACGCTTCTTTTTGTGTGGGTGTCTTGCATGTCCAGCAGCTTTTGCTCATCCATGGCCAACTGCACACTGTTGGTGTCTGTATGCGGTTCAGAAACTCCCGAGCTGGTGCTGTCTGAGTATCTCGAACCTGAAACCTGTGTGCAGCTGTGTGTGCTCAGCATGGCATCCTGTGGATTTCCCAGCCACTGGGGCTCTCTCAGGGCTGTGCATGACTCATCGGCTTGCCATTATGAGCTCGTTAATTAGCCTAGATGGACACACGGCTTCATTCATGCTAGCCAGGGTGTAAGAAAAGCTGCAGTCCTTGCCCTGATGTAGCCATGCATGACTGAGACCTCCCTGTGTTAATAATGTTCAATATCCCTCTGATAGTGAACCTTGATCAAGATTCTGCTGTGGTTAAATGGGACGGAGAAAAGAATGGGAAGTTAATCTTCATGTGGCTAATATTTATATGCAGTAAATATTTACTTTAGAGTTATACTAAGAAATTAAACAAACTATGTTTGTTCTCTTTATTACAAAAAGAAGGGAAAATACAATTTTGTATAATTGCTTAATTGGGCTAATGAACTGTTAATATGCTGTTGAAGTCTAACCTAATAATTACCCAAGAATACTTAGTTTGATAATAATTCTGTTGAGTAACAGCTTAATTCTTGTTGTGTTTTTATTTTTTTATCTCTCTCTTCAGGTACCAGTTGACAGTCCTGTAGAACCTGAAAGCACTACATTAAAGATTCAATCAGCTTTATGAGTCTGAAGGAAGGTGACTTAGAACCGCACAAGTTTGGTTACATACAGAACAATGTGAGCTAGTGTAATCACTGGATTTGTGTGTAAGAGTAGTAAAATGTGTTTGTTGATATTGGTGGTAGTTGTGTGTTGGAAGCTATGAAGATGCTCAGTTCATTTTGCCCAAGATGCAAACAATTCACCTTTGTATGGAATATTTATTTTAACATTTTCAAGTTTTGCAGTTTCATTAGTAAAGAACAGTGTGAACACCCTCCACAGTAGGGAGACCTGTGCATTCAGGATGCATACTTGAAAAAAATCAGGAATCTTGAAGTACAGTTGTCATGATCAGAAATATGTAATCTTTTCTTGTTCAGTCTTGCTGGTGCATTTGAAAAGTCAAAGAGGAGGGAGATGCACAGCAGGAGGATGTTCACGAGTTAATTTTGTATTTTACATGTATCTGTATTTGAATATAAGCCAATGATTCCTTCTGGGAAAGTGATAGCACAATACTGAAAACAAGAGATGACGTGTTTGTTTCATACTGGCATCTGACATTTCTTTTGCCTTGAAACTTCATTATAGATATCAGAAGGCAGAGAACACTGAGAACACAGAGAACACTGTTCTTGCTATAGCTTCATTGTAGCATTTCTGGGGAGATTTTAAAAGTTTCTCACTAGATAAATTGCAGAAAAAACATTTCTTATTAAATACAGTAAAAAGGAGGACAAAGGCCTTTGATATCTCTGTTGTGAAATATTTACAAGCAATGGAACACTACCACACAAGTTTCCTCCACGGAATATTTTGAATACTCTCTCAGTTAAAGAGAGTAGAGTATGTGTTTACAAAGAGCCAGTGCCTTTACTTTGTAAAGAAGATCCCTGCCTCATCTTGAGTTTAACCAGTGCTGCTGAAGAAATTCCATTTTTTGTGTTAAACCTCTGAATATTTGTGGAGTATCAGAAAATGTGTTCTGTCCTTTTTATTAATTGTATCACTTGTCGCATGTGAAATTCCTGTGCTTGTGTAACTCAAATCATGTCTTTTACAGTTTGTTAAAAGGAAAATAGTGATATTTTCACTTTCTCTGATCAAATATTTTCTTTTATACCATCTTAGCTGCAAAATGAGCAGACTTCATTAACAGTAACTTTTTGTTACTTCATTTATCTGTATTTGGGATGGAGGTTTCTCACTGCAGTGCTTTTGAAAATTGATAATACATAGGGTTGAAAATACAGAGTTGTTTTTATCCTTGCTGAGCACAGAGCCAAGGCCTTTCCTGCTTTTCATATGTCAGAAAAGGTGAGGAAGTTGGGAGTGCTTTGGAGGTTGGGAGGAGACACAGCCAGGACAGGTGCCCCTGACTGACCAAAGGGATATTCCAGACCATGGGACATCGTGTTCAGTGTATACAGTGGGGGGCAGAAGGAGGAAGGAGGGATGTTTGGAGTGATGGTGTTTTCTTCACAAGTAGCCATTGCACTTGATGGGGATGGCCGAGCACCTGCCTGCCCATGGGAAGCAGTGAATTAATTCCTTCTTTTTCTTTGCTTGTGTATGTGGCTTCTGCTTTCCCTATTAAGCTGTCTTTATCTCAACCCATGAGTTTTCCAGCTTTTACCCCTCTGATTCTGTCCTCAATCCCATTGGTGGGGAAGGGAGGGAGCAAGCAAGCAGCTGCCTGGGGCTCAGTGGATGGCTGGGGTAAACAACAACAGACTCTGAGATGGTCTCTAAGTACAATAAATATCATTAAAAGGTTTTTGTCTCCCTTATATTGCTGTAGACTCAGGAAAATCCTTTTGTATAAAAAGGGCCTTGAAAACTTATCTTTCTAAGCTTAGCCTCTAAGTGTGATGATCTTGATTTAAACACTTTGTATGATAAATGCTTTAGACAGTAGAAGTCCTATCAGAATAAACGAAGCAGGCTTGGGACATTTGCCTTGCCAAAGAGGGTTCACGTCTCTTTGCCAGGTCCAGTGCTAGGGAGAAAATAAATGTCCAGGCCTTGCTGCTTCTGGAGAAGTGAGCTCTAGAAAAGTCCATGGCTGAAGTAGGTGAATATAGGAAAAGTAACTTTTGGATATTCCAATGGCAGGTGAGGGTATAGGAGTGAAAGGAGAGGTGCTTCCGTTATGTCAGTCCCTTACATTGAAGCTGCCCCATCAAGGGATGTACACATTTTCAGTGAGAAAAGTGAGAGTTTCTGCCTTGTGACATATGTGGGTGGCTTTTGCCTTTGGAAAAATGATAACGTGTGCCAAAATACATGTATGTTTTTCAGCAAGATGCAGATACAAAAAATATTTATGTTCATGGTCCATGGTTGCTTTGACTTTTAGTGTTGCAAAATCTTAACAAGATAATATTTTTGTCATTTCAGGGAATTGTTTTCAAATGTTCAGTAGAAAGTCTTTGTCAGTGTACAGGATGTTTGCTGACCTCTTCAGTACACACTGTTCAAAATCAAAGATTGAGTCTTTTTCTTTCTTTCTTAAAATTTATTTTTCAATTCCTTTCTTCACTAATATTTTCCAGTTTCTTTAGATATGTTCAGCTGATTATTGAAAAAATATTATAGTTCTGGCTCCTTGTGTTCTTTATCTTTTGCCAAATTACTTGGCTACCTTCTGAAAAAGTTGAAACAAGATTTTGGCTTGTTGGAAACCCTGCTGGGTCCCTGAAAAGAAAATATTCCTAATAATGAAGGTTTACTTACATCTTGGATTTAATATTCCCCTTCTAAAAGGAGCTTGAAAGTTGGAAACCCATGAGCTATTTTCAGGCAATGATAAAGTATTAAAATGAAAGGCTCAGCAGCAGAATAAAGAGCAAATCAATATTTTTCATGTGATAGCCTTATCATCCATCAAGATACTGAGGTTCTAGCACATGGCAGAAATAAATTTGGAGTAGTTGAGGCTTTGTGGTTTTTGCTTTTAACTTTTGGGTTTTAGCAGACAGCATCCACTCAGTCAAACATAGAATGTTAAGAGGTTGCAAGGGACTTTAAAGACCATCTGGTCCCAACCCACCTGCCTCTAGACCAGGTTGCTCAAGGCTTTGTCCAGCCTGGCCTTGAACACTTCCAGGGATGGGTGTATCCACAGCCTGCCTGGGCAACCTGGTCCAGTGTCTTACCATCCTCACAGTAAAAGAATTATTCCTGACATCTAAATTAAATTTTCTCTCTTTCAGTTTGTACCCATTCCCTCTCATCCTATCACTACAATTCCTGACACAGAGTCCCTCCCACTTCCCTCTAGTCCCTCTTCAGATACTGGAAGGTTGCTATGAGTTCTCCATGCAACCTTCGTAGCCTGGAAATCCCACATGCATTTGGAATTGGAAATAGGGTTTCTGACTCTTAGTCTTGAGATCCTGGCTCAGCCCCCCAGCAAGAGTAGAATTGGGAGCTAAAAATCCTAACCCTTTAAAAAGGTAATTGTACCATGGATGGAATTGTACATCAACTAGGAGAGGATGGTGCAAGAAACCAAGTGAGGGGAGGCATCCCAATTCCATGCATCAGCTTTTGCTTTTCAGTTTGCTATTTTTTTCAAGTGTTTCAGGAGAGCTCTACAGCATGCAAGAGAACACACAGTGGGGAGCAAGGGGACTGCCCACAAGTTCCCAGGAGCTCAGCAGGTTGTGCAATTGATACGTTTCAGCTACACAATTCAGAGATTAGCCTGAACATTAGTTCTTTGTGTTTCTTCCCAGCCACTTTAAACTTTTGGTAATTTCAGTGGAAGAGACTCAGAGAACATTGACACATTTTTATTTAGGATTCCTACCATGGCCTTAAACCCCTCATTTCTATTGGCTAGGTGTGAAAATAGCAGACCTGTAGGGCATAGTCTGGAATTGCTGGTAGGTAAGTGCTTCAGAACAAGTATTTGTAGATGGGTGCTTGTCTTTAATAACATCTCTTTCTGCTGCTAAAGGCCTGTGTTTTACAAGGAAGAAAGAACAAGGGAAGAAGTAGCAAGAATACATACAAATCATTTCAGATTAATAGGACTTTTCTAACTTCAGCATCTTGGTCATCTCTTTTGTTCAAGGCAATCTGTTGTTTCTGAGACAATCAGTGGAGTGGGTATTAGAGCTGCCAGCCCAGGTTGCCTAATGAAAAAAAAAATTTTTTTAGAAATATTTGGACTACCTTGTGCATCTACAACCAAGCGAAATTGGGTTGAGCTGTAAACGTTTATTGCTTTCCATTTTGTAAACTCACTAGTTTTCCTGTGTGAATGGGAGTGTGAGACCTTTACAGTTGTAGTCTTTCAGTCCATGTATGTACCTCCTTCTCAAGTGTTACAGGCTATTAATGTTTCATGGAGCACAAGCTGTTGTTGTACACAATAATATGTGATTGCCCCAGCCCCCCCACCATTTGGTCTGAAGTCTGAGAAGAGGGAGAAGTGATGTTAATGCGAGGACTAGAATGAATTAAACAAAAAAAAATTCCTAAGAGAAATGTATTTCTGTGTAAGACCCATGTTTTTTACTGCTCATGTCTTTGTTCTACTCATGAAGATAACAAATATGTTTTGCTGTAATAATTTGGTTTTGTTAGTGTCCAATTCTTTATTTCAAGAGAAAATTAAAAGTTCTTAACGAATATTCTCTGATTGCAATACTGTATGTATGTGTATATGTGGATGGCATCATTCCTTACCATTATATGTTACTAATAAAGTGTATAATGCCTAAATTGATTGGAGCCAAGAGTAACATTTTTGACAGCTGCTAATACAGCTGCTAATCTAAAAGTGGTTATGTTTTTTTCCTTAGAACCTGTCCTTTAATGTAGGAAAATGTGTAAGTGTATGACTTACTGTGCCATTAATAAGCATGCATGTACATGCAGAGTGCATGTATGCAGGCTATAGAAATTTGTTCTACTCAAGAGTATTGGCATCCTGAGAAATTTTCTCCAGGGCATGGAATTAAAGTTACTAGCATTGGTAGTCAACTTGCACTGCTCCAGCACAGAGTTCTCCTTTGCTTTGGAAAAGGTCTGTGAGGAAAGGGCAAGTTGACCCCTAAGGCAGAGCGATCCAAAGACAGCTTCTTCAGGGTGATGCAGATGTTATTTTAATAAAGCACTTGGTTGCAGAGAGATTATCTGGGGATACAGGGTAGGATAACTTCTGAGACAGGATAAAAGTAGGACATTCATTGCATTCAGTTATGGCTAAAATCAGAGTTGTCTTCACGAGGAGCGCAGCAGAACCCTTCTGAACACTCTGCAAGGGTTGTCACCTACCCTCAGGCATTTGGTCCAGGAGTGAGCCAGGAAAATTTGAGGAACCTGCTTCAAAGTAAGCAGACTAGTGGCAAGAAAATGTTTTAGTTTTTTAAATCTCACTTCTCCACAAAGCTGGGATCCTCTCTCAGTGATTTTGGTGTAGGAGATTCTTCACAGAAGGAGGTTGCACATGCTGCAGAGCAAACACAGCAAACACAAGCCTTGTGTCATAAAGCAATGCTAATATGCAGTTCAATACTGGGTTGAGCTTTCAGGTGGGTTCTTTGTTTTACAGCCAGGACCACGAGGTCATATTCCTCTTATGGTACCTCTATGAAAGGTGCAGGAAATATCCCTATTTAGCACTGTAATTTAAACATTCCCACAGCTAGGAAGGAACAATCCCAGAAAATTATTATTGCCTTAAAGTTTCTTTGGCATTGGAGTTTTGAGATTGGTGGTTCTTTTCTTTTTTCTGGTTAGATTCTTGGTCCTTCAAAGAAAACACTAGAATCCTCATCAGGTAAATGGGAGATGTGAAACCATCCCAACTATGATTAGTCAAATAATCATTTCTATAGCTGGGAGGAAGTCCTGTGATCCAAAGCTAACAAGTATTACCCCTTCCAGAAAGTGATGTGGTTTGTGTATTGATAAAATAGGCACATGCCTAACAGTCCAGGTGCTTCCTGAGCTGGAAAGGTTTCTTAGAAGTCTGCTGGATTTCCTTCTGTCTGTGCTTCACAATGAACTAACCCTATCTGACCGTGTTCTGAATCAATATTTACAGCTCTATTAAACAACAACTTTTCAGAAAACAAAACAATAATATCCTGAACTTTGTAGGAAGGACTTCAGCAGATACGTCACAAAGGCTAAGTACTGGCAATGGTTAGGCATAATTACTGATTTGTGAGTAATTATATATTTGTCAGTAACAAGCTAATATCTGCTTGGTATCAGGGATCAAAATTCAGCCACTAGGATGCTAATTTCCAGTGCTTCCTCAGTAAACTGCTTCTGCTTGTCTAATGGTCTAAACTGTGTTTAGACCATTGAAGAGGCAGTGAATAGTATCTAAAGGGCATTGCCAGTATTGTGGCCTTGTGTTATGAATTTCCAGAAATAGACACAAGATTGTACAAAAGCTATAAACTCCATGCAGATGGAAAAAACCCCGGGGAAGTATTGAAGGTTTCAGAAGTTTTTCTACCCTTCATTAGGCTGAACCAGAGAGTTCCCACTTTCTTTTTTCAGAATGGGGCAGTCCTAAGGCTTTTTAGATGTTGATCACTAGTTTGGTTAAGGTAATAGAGGGACTGCAGGTGACTACAGAGTCAGTTATTCTTTTAGAAATCAAATTGTCCAGCTTGCTGCCAAGAAAAAAAAGAAGTTAAAATATAACGGTGCAATTTCCAAGGCTGTGCATGGCATTTTCTCCATTAAATATTGGGAGGCAACTTGATTTTCTCAGAATAATTCATCAGCTGGTTCTGAACAACCCAGCAGGCATTAGACAGAATGTACATCCTGTGTGGAATGAAGAGGCACTGTCCCACAAGGGTGAGAATGACTCACCCAGGGATCATTAACTGGCTCCAGGGGACTTGAATTTGTGTTATCTTCTGCTCCCAATGAACAACTGAATTTTCTTCAGGCCTTCATGCTACAAGCCTGAAATTCACTTAGAGGCTAATGCCTAAAGCCTAGAAATACCATGATTTCTCATCTTGTCACTGCCCATTGAAGCTTCAAAAGGGTAGAGAGGCCCTCAAAGGCTCAGAAGCTTGACAAAGTTGTCCAAACCAGACTGTCACCAGGGGAGATACAGAGGTCCCCCAGCTTTTGGGGAACAGGATGCCCAAGGTCAGTGTGATTTTTCTCTGACCTAGTCCATCTGCTCAGAATGTGAGAATGTAATGAGGGTTGAAATGTCTGTGTGCACCAAGAGAATTAGGGAGTCTCCTCAAAGTCTGCAGCTTGCATGATTACACAGCATTCCTGGGTTTGATTCCAAAGCCAGAAGGTGCTCTGTAGACTTCAGTTTGCTCTGAAAATTACTATAACTCATGTCATGGCAAATAATGAAGATGGCTGAAAAAAAGTAATTTTGCTCTAGATTACTGTATTTCCTTTAAGAGCTTTATTTTTAAAATGACAATGGCATTTGAATTTTACTGTCACCTTCAGGTGCTTCTGCAGCGTTTTGATTACTCTTCCATCATTCTCTGGAAAGGGGGACTCTTAATCTGCAGAGCACTGTCTCCCAGGGATGCTTGAAGTGATGCTTCAGATCAAAAATTGTTTGATAAAATCATCAGTGTCATGATGACAGCTTGTAGCACCATGGCATTGAGAACAGTAAATCAGACATTTCTCTTTGCAGGTTTCACATCTCAATTCAAGGGCTTTTGGTGTTTGGGCTTGTGACACGTTCTATTGCTGGGCTTAATAACTTTTCCAGTCCACTTTTCTTTCTTCCTGGAAAAAAAATGCATTTGAGGAACTTTAATACATAAGGATGACGTTTGGTCAGTGTTTCCTACCCAGCATCATACTATTCCTAGAGGGCACAGGTTATCCCGTAGCAGAACTAGACTGTTTAATTTATTTCTGATCAGCACAGTTGTGCTTCTAACCCCAATCAGGCAGGGGTTTATTGCAGTACATTCCTCTCTCCACACAGGCAGGGATGACTCAGGTGCACACTTGGCAGTGGAACTAAGTCCTGACTCTCACCTTAGGTGCCACCACTGGCAGCTCCCTTGTGACAAGGCCTGTGGGTGCTGACGATTGCTGAAAAGAAATCTCATTTCTAGGTAGCAGCTTTTTTTCAGCCACTGTATTTCTGTACTACCTGTATTGTTTACCCTCTGACTAAGGGTTAGAGAAGTAATTCATTAAAAAAAAAAATTCCAGTATTTATGGAAGGTTACATCAGTGTTTTCTTGTTTTTGTAAGCAGAGCTTGCTGCAGAGAGCAAATCATGTGATATGGTGTCAAGTACAACCTTCACAGCAAACTGTATCAGTGTAATTATTTTCCTGAGCAACTGCAATGTTTGAGACTGAAACTTTGGAACAAGACAGGAGTAAGGCAGGCTAATGGGGATGCTGATGTTGTGCCACTCAGAAACAACAGTGCCACCTGTATCTGATGCCATCAGTTGTAGACCAGAGTGAGGTGACTGTACGAAGTATGGAAAAAGACTATTTCACTATCAGCAAAGGCTCAGTCAGGTTACTAGGACATGCTGACCTGCAATGGGGAGTGGAAAGTGAAAATTTGCAAACCAGTTTTGTGGAAGGTCTGATTTATAGGCTTTTCATGACACTTTGGGGTTTTTCTAATGGTTTTAAAAACATTTTTTAATGCAAGGAGGTCTTGTCTGTTGGACTAGTCTGAGAACAACTGGAGTCCACCTAGTCCCATCTAAAATAAACACCATAATGAGTTGTTGCAGTAGAATTATTGCAGGAATTCCAGGACTTGCTCAGGCAGAAATTAAAACATGCTGCTGAAGTTCTTAATTGGTGCAGCCAAAGCAGCTGATGGGTGGTTTTTTTTCTGCTAGACCATTGCAAAATAAACTGTGTTAAGAGTTCTCAGAAAGGGCTACCTTGGGGAAAGCTCCAAGGAAGCACACCCTCAAGCATTTCTTTTATAGTTTGCTTTTTTAAAAAAGTCTGCATTACTTATTTATTTTCCCAGTGGTCACAGGGAAGTTTTATGAATACAGAAAGTTGTTCTTACTGGTTATGCAAACCACTCCTGCAAACTTGTACCAATGGCCATGCCCATATTGCCATAGTTACATCCTTATCACAGTCTGACCTTTAATTTCATTACTAAAAAAATCCAGCATAACATTCAATTTAGGAAAAAGCCCTAAACAAACAAATTTTATATTCTTTTCAAAGGATCAAATGAGGTCACTGTGGTCTTTTCAGGAAACAGGCCAATATTTGCATTGCAATAATGCAATTTACTTACAGCAGGAAAACTTTCTTGACCTGTGTTTTTGTGCTGCCCTCTGCAAAGCTGAAGCACCTCTGTAGGATTAACCATTCTGGACTGGAGCAGCTCTGCAGGCTGCTAAATGCAGAAAATGCCATCAAGATCACTTGGCACTTAGCAGAACAGTGTGGCCAAGGTGGTGTTAGGAAAATCTACCAACACCAGAGGTTTATGTCTGAAAAGGAGACAGAGGAGTCCTGCAACTTTATTCGAATAGAGAGAGTCCACTGGGGCACACACCCACGGGGTTTTCTCTCTCTAGGTTTCAGAGGGTGTAGCCTCCTTTTATCCTAAACTCCTGGCTGCACCCTGCCCTCTTCCTTTCCTCGCTGGCCAAGGTACTAGAAAGGTACAGCCTTCTTAAACTGACTACCACATATTCCCCCCCTGAACCTACTGTTTTACCCCAAAGTTCAGAAACTCAGGCTTGTGCAGACCCTCACTTGTTTGTTTCAGGAGCCAAGCTGTCTGCGATGAACCTGCTGCCCAGAGTTAGTAGAGACATTAACCCTTGTTTCAAGGATGGTAACACCCACAACTTCACCCATCAAATTGTCTGTGAAGACATCATCTTTCCTCTCACTGGGAACGTACCCAGGTTTCAGGCTTTTGCACTGCATGCTGCCAGCTGGAGGTACTGGGCACATTTCCTGCTCTGCCAGTACAGGTGGACTGGTACAGAGACTTTCTGTGAGTGCAGAGCGCTTAGTGTCCATTTTTACTGACCTGGGAAACAACCAAGGTCCAGATCTGTCCTGTTATGCTCTGATGGAAGGAAGGAGTAAAAGATAAACAAGCTTTTGCTTCCCAGTGCTGCCTTGGATGGCAGCAGATTTGAACACTCCCTTCTTGCACAAAAGAAACTTCATCTGTTCCCAGGAGGGTTGGAACAAAACGTGTCTCCTGCCCCTGCTGGCTGGGCTGCTGGAGCAGCTCCCCTCTGCCTGCAGAGGCATCAAAGCAAATGCCCCAGGGCCAGCTCTGTGGCGTGGCTGTGGCTCTGACAAGGGTGCTGTCATGGACTGGGACCCGGGGAATTGCCACATGGCCTGGCTTGGAGGCGTCCAAGGTTGCAGAGCCAGGGCTGGCCAGGCAGGGCAGAGGCAAGGGCAATCTGCTGACCAGCCCATCTTCTGCTGCAGTGCTGCTGCTGGTCTTCTTTCACTTCTGGATTTGTTGTCCCACGTTGTAGCACAGAATGCCATTCTGGTTCACAGTGAGAAGTATTTTCACAAAACAAGGTTTGTTGATAGCAGAGTCTGGACAAGGCTTTACAAAGGTCTTACAAAAGGCTGGAACTGTGCTGGAAAAAGATCTGCAGAGGAGACAGCCACCGAATTTCAAAGCAGCAAAGCAGGAGTATGAGACCTTGCAAATGACACCAGTCATCTGTTCCCCAGCCTGGCTGCAGCTCCCTCTCCTGAGGCCAGGTCAGGAGCTGGAGCTGCTGCCCAGGAAAGCTTTCTTCTGCTGGCTCATTGCCCAAGAAGGGCTGTTTGGAAACAATGGGTAATAGAGGAAGTGTTTTCCCAGACAAGCCCAAATAAATACATGAATGAACTTCCTCTGCTCAGTATCACAGGGCAGTGAGGCTTTGCTGTGTGGCCGGGCTGAATTAATTGCTGTTTGCAAGAGGATGCTTTCAGAGGAAGAGGACAGTGGGACTCCTTGTGGGGGTGTGGGGGTGGCACTTTGGAGAAGAGGTCTGCTTGGAAAAAGTGTCAATGCTGATATCACCTTGCTGCCATGGTGCAAATTAAGAGCTATTAATTTTCCTGCACTTGGTTGTGTAATTGCACTGCAGGGCCTTTTGAATGCTGCATTTAAATGAGTCTGCAATTGGAAATAATGAAGGTTAAAACCCTCTTACATGATGATTGTATGATCAAATTAGTTCCTTTGACCCAGAAAGCAGCTGTGGTAGCAATGAGCTCTGCATTTGGAATAAGACTGTAGATTTGAGGTGCTGTTCAGAGCTAGCTTTAGAAAGGTACATCCATACAAAATGACTGAATTTCAAAGTCAAACAGGTCTGGCACATTGGGACAGAGGCTGGGCAGGAACCTGGTATGAGAGGAAGACCTGCAAACAGAGCAGGGAGCAAGGCAGCTCTGCTGAGAGTCACCGTATCAAAACTAGGTGACTGCACGAGGTGAAAGCCATTGGATACTGGGGGCATGATGCATATCCCATCCTGCTTGTACTCATCTTGAATGTCTGTTCATAATTAATACCAGGGAGGGCTTTGGCTAATCCAAAGCAACATTATCCTATTTTTACACTTAATTTGTAGCTGACAAGAGGGTTATTAAGGCTTTACCTTAGTTGGAGGGACTTAAGGACTCTTATTTCCTTAGGCTGTTTCAAAGGTGCCTTTAGCTCCAGGACCTCAGCCAACTTCAGCCCAGCCTGTCCAGCCCACAGCTGGCCTTGGACACACTGGCTAACCTCTGGGAATTCAACTTGTCATTCTTCTGCCTGAGCATCAGGGAGGAGCTGGTAAGAATTTTCTTTCTTTCAGTCCTGACTGGAAGTGATGTGGATGCTGCAGACTGCTATGAACAGAGCTGTGGTGTCCAAACCTTGCCATGCCCCGTACCTGTCTGGCCAGGGAGTGTGCTTCCCTCTGGCATGGAGCACACCCTGACATGGTGGATGCAGGAGGCTTTGAACTGCAAAGCACACAGCACCACTCTAATCTTCACCTTTCCAGGGTGGCTAAGGAGTGGGTGGGTGTAGGAAAACACAATCTGAAGGTTCCTGGCTGCTCTGGGCAGTGAAGCAGCACTGAGCAAGGCTGTGACAGCCTCAATATGGTTGCCTGTTCCAACAGGGAACAAGGCTCTCAGATATATGCGACTGTCAGATTGAGGCATCCTTGAGGATGACATCCTGCTGTGTAATCCCAGCACTCCAGGCTCTGTCACATGCAGTGTGCCCCTCAGCTGCTCACACATGGATGCCACAACCTGCAGAGTCCTCTTAGTTCTGAGATCCAGCTCTGAATGATTTTCAGGCTTTCCCCTGCCTCTGGTCCAGTGAACTCGCAGACTTTCTTGGCCTTCCTTTCCTTGCACTGTCTTGCCTGAGCCTCCCTTGGCTCCTTGAGAGCCCTCTCCTCTGTGTCTGCAGCCATCTGCAGCCTCTCTGGGTCTGTGTTTGATCATCTCCCATCGGGACATCATCTTGGTGCTCTCACATCTTGCTGAGGTTCAGCATCATCTGTGCTCCAGAAGGAGAGACTGCGCTTCCCCCGGGATCCTGCTCCTGTTTCCAAACCCAGCGGGGTGTGTGCATGTGTGTATGTGTGTGTGTGTGTGTATCATCTCTGCTCAGCAGGGATGCACATTTCCCCTCCAACTGCAGCGTTTGCTTGATGATTGGGGAAATGCAGGGCATAGTGGAGAGGGTGAAGACTCCACAGCAGCTCTAAATCCACTCTGACCTTTCCCCCCTTCCCCTAGATTGTGTTGCCATTTACACACAGAGCCCCCACATTCAGCCTGGAGGGTTTCCTACAACAAAGTCTCTTGAACTGAAAGCTGACACTAAGCAAGCCATGTAAGCTGAAGCCCTTGGTTTGCTTTAGCTGATGGAACAGCTTTTCGCTGTCCTCCCTCCTGTTAAACCCCCTGATGAGATTCTGGCATACCATGTGGCCAGGGGACAGCAGGGAGGATTACTGGTAGGACTCAGAGACATCAGCTCCTGTGGAGAGTGATTAGCAACTCAACATACGCTCCTGGCTCCTGAGAGCCTTCGGGAAGCTGATGAGGGCATCGCAGAAATTTATTCCTGTCTAGGAGCAGGGGAGATCAGAGCGGCAGCAGTATCTGAGAGCATGGGCAGGGACGGGAGCAAGGTTTTTCAGAACATTTGTATGTGATGGGGGGTCACTCATAGCTCTAGGAGAATGCATTACACTGACGCTGTTGTGCTTGATATGAAGAGCTGACAATTCCCGCCCGAGCGTGGCCGTAGCCATCAGGGCACAGTGGGCGCTGGAGAGGGCAGCACCGCCAGCTCTCTGCCCGGGCCTCGGCGCTGCTCTGCCCACCCCTCACAAGCGCCTGGTGCCTGACTCGCAGCGCTTTGCCTTCAGGCCGGGTTCTCACTGCCACCGCCGTGACGCTGAGTGCTTAACAGGGACCTTCCAGCTCTGTTGGGGAGGACGGAACAGCCCGGCTCTCTCCGATGAGGAGTTTCATCCTCTGGCGTCCGTCACGCAGTGGCGACCGGGATGCACGCCTGGGCTGGGCTGGGTTCGGCTTGAGGGGATCGCCGCGGCTCGGAGGGGCTGGGCTCAGCTCTGCTGGGTTCGGCTGGGCTCGGCTCGGCTCGGTTCGGCTGCGGGCGAAAGCGCTCGGACTGCGCCGCCCGGTTGTGGTGTTTCAGGCTGTCCGGCAGGGGGCGCCTCCCGGCGGCGTCTCCGCCAGTGGCAGCCCGCCCCGCCCCGCTGGC
>VWYP01014900.1:0-16880 GCA_013400435.1 Pycnonotus jocosus | reverse complement strand
GGGCTCGGAGGAGGAGGAGCAGGAGCAGCAGCGGGACGGCGGCTCGCTCTTCCTGGTGAACAAGAGCGGCTTCCCCATGGACGGGCAGACCTGGGAGCGGATGTGGGGGCACGTGGAGCGGGTGCATCCCGACGGCGGTGCCGTGGCGGCGGCCATCCGGAGCGCCACCCGCTTGGCTCGGGTAAGGCGAAGCCCCCGTGTGTCCCGTCGTGCGGGGGGAGCGGGTGACACGGAGCCCGAGGTCCCCGGTGCCGCGTTGTCCCCTCCTCGAGCGGCCGGGGAGGCTCCCGGGCCGGGCGGGAGGGTGTGACACCGCAGCCCGGGGATGCTCTCGGGGCAGGGAGGAGAAGGACGGGGCATCTGCTGTCCTCGGAACGGGGTACAGGCACTGCGGGGTGCTTACGGGCTGCAGCTGGTGTCCTGGGGAACAAACAGGAAGAAAATTACTCCTTTTAGCTTGGAGAGGAAAAAGCAGAAAACAAGAGCTAAAGGAAATCTTCAGGGAGTGAAGCACTTTGTGCAATTTAAGGTTTTTCTTTTTCTTTTGGAACACAGGCGTTTCCTTAAACACAGCGTTGCTCCTCAAATGTAACAAGGGATTTAAAACTCAGACATTTCATTTCCAGCATGTGGAAAGATTCCAAATGCTTTTGTCTGGTATGTTCCTCAGGACAAGCCCCAAACAGCTCTGCCTCACCCAAGTCTTTTTTCCTCCAGCCACCAAATAAAATGTTGATGTCTGCTGTTGTTCCAAGGCTTCTCGACACTGTGCTGCATTACTGATCACAATGTCTTTAACACTCTCTGTTTTGGCAGACTTTGAGCTTGATTCACTCCTTGCATCAGGCAGCATTAATGTGAGCTGACCGCTGAAGTCTGGGTTGATTCATACCCCTCTGAGTGCTGGGCTGAGATGGTTGGGCTGCTGTTGTCATGGCCCAAGCTGTCAGTGATACTGACATGAACCATATGCCTGTTCTTTTCTTGGAGCAGAGAGGAAATTCTGTGCACAGGGAAGTCGAAAGCTTATTGTGTAGGGCTGTACTGCCAAGATGTTTGTCAAGATGCAGGCTGAAAAGGCCTTTCATCTCTCTTCTGCAATGTTCGGTCCAGTGTAGGTGCAAAAGGGATGATCTCTCTCCACTCTGCTCTCCTTGTGCTGGAACCAGCCTTTGTTTGGATGGGGGAGCATATCCAGCTCCCTAAATAAAGAATATTTATTCTATTCTAAAGAACAATCAGGTTATACTGAGTTTGTGGTTCCTTGGTATGGTTCATCTTGTACTTACACAAGCACATGAGGTGGAAATGAAGGGGCAGGGAGAGGGCAGAACTTCTTGTTTCAGCAGCCTGACTAGCTTATGCCAGTCTAGATGGCCTGCAAGCCCATTTGGTGTTGAGAGATGGCAAAGCACGTGCTAGACTTGACTTTCATCCTTTACTTCCCAGCTCCAGAGCATGTAACTTTTACTGGTGACACCCATGGTGACTGACAAAGCATCTGGTGAGAGACATGCCAGTGGCTCCAGTGTGCTGGTCTGCACACTGTATTCCTGTGGGAATGTCCCAGAGAGCATTGCCAGTGGCTTCTTCCTCAGTACCACAGCTCTGGGCTGACCCTCTGTAGCATGTGCATAAGCTGGGCAGAATAAAAAATGTTTTGAAATCTGCCTGGCCAAACCATTTGATGGTGATGATCAGTGCCCAGTGCTGTAGGAGTTGTACTGTTACAGTGATTAATTTCTTCAGGGGCCGGAGGACCTGGTACCCTCTGTGACTAAGTAGCTCCTGCTGGCTAAGTGTGGGTGGGACCTCTGGGGTCAGAGAGTAGTTTGAGGACTACCTGGTCCTTATTAGGGTCAACACAGCTCAGGTGAGCAAATGAAGGTTAGGAGCAGCGAGTTTTTTTGCCACAAAGCGGTAGTGGATTACCAAAACTGTGATGGTAATTTCTGGGTCAGAGTAGGAATATGAGTGGAGACTTGTTCCTTAAATGGTGATATACATTTTCTTAATTGGCTTGTGTTGCTGGGTACGTGTCACCCTGCAAAAGACCAGGTACTGCTGTTTGGGAGTGATGAGGGAAACTTGTACCTATGAGAAGATGATTTGTAATCTGCTTGCATTGATAGTTGGCTCAGGCTGGATGAGTGGTGTGTGCAACTGCTCCATTTCTGCATCTGATCTGCTCTTAATCCCGAGTGATGGGAGAGAGTTTTCATCCCCTCTCCAAGAAGCTCCACTTGATTGCTCTAATCATCTTGGCATTAGTCTCAGCAATCATACACGCAGGGTGGTAAGTAGCTCCTGACTGTGTCAGTGAGTTGTCCTTACTGGAACAAATGCAAACTGCAGAGGTGCAGGGCTGCGTCTCTCTCAGGAGGCAGAGTCCTTACAAAGAGCTGGCTTGTTGCAAGGGCAGTTTTGGAACCTGTGGGGTCCCCACCTCTGACTGTTTTGAGCTCTGGGAATAGTGCAGGCTCACAGTTTGGAAGGGCTATGCAGTCCTTTACCTGTACTGTGATCTTGGAGATATTTGGAGATGGTAATAAATTAAACCTCTCAGCAGCTTTGAGGACTCTTGCCTGTCAGCTTCATCTGTGCTGAGTAACAGTGTGCTTGCAGGGGGATCTACTAGAAAATGGTCACTAAGTGAGACAGTGCAATTGGGCAGAATGAGTTTCACACAGGATGTCTGTGGTGAACTGAGAGTACAGCATTTCCAGCCATGGGATGAGTCTCCAGCTCTGCCACGTGGTCTTGCACTGCAGAGGCTCCACTGTCTGGAGCTGCTGTTCCTTGGAAAGACTGATATAAGGTCAAGGCTTTTCATCTGACTCGTGTCTGAATTTCACTTGCTTTACAAATTCATGGTCTGCAGTGCTGTGTCTGCATTTCCCCTTGCCATCCATTACCTCCTGCCACAAACCCTTGCCTGCTCCTTACTGCTGTGGATGCAGACCAGGAGCTGGGGGGCTGCATCCTCCACCATGAGTGAAGGAAAGCACAGCTTTGTTGTATTGTGCAGCCCTGGCTTCTGCTCCATGCTGGGTGGGTGCCCAGGATCAGTCCTCCTGCAGCTGGGGCAGGAATCAGGGAGGGAAAAATATTTGGAGGAAGTGGGAGTGGGATGTGTCTCCCCAGTGCCTGGCCTGGCTGGCAGCATGGTGTGTGTACTGCCTGCCCTGCCCTGGAGAGAGGAGAGCAGTGCTGCCCTGGGTGGGCTCAGGCTTATGGACACTCCTCCCTTCTTGCCTGAGATCTGGAGGGGCTTGGGGCTCCTGGCTCAGCAGGCGTGCTGAGATAGCTGGAATGTGTTCTAGCCACTGGGAAAACCCTGGTTCTCTTTCCTATGCTATGCTGTGGTACCTGATGCGATCATCCTCCTTGGATAATGTGATCCCCTACCTTGGAGATGGGGAGCAACTCACTTGGCGGTCTGAACCTGTCCTCTCTGGTGAGGGTGGTCACTGGGTTTCAGGCAGGGCTGTGTCCATTCACATTGGTGCTATCCCTACCCACAGCAGGGTGAGGGTTGGGAAAAGGATGAAATCCCCACCCCTGCAGCAGCTAGGCTCCTCACTGGCTGGGGCTCCCGTTGCCTCAGTGTGTTGTGTAAGTGCAGTGCATGCACCTAGAGCTTCTGTATCTTTGAAGCAAAGGACTGAGTATATTGGAGCAGAGATGGCCACCCTGGGAAGGTGTGACAGCCCTGCCATAATTCCCTTTGTCAGCTCCTTGCTGCTTCTGAAACTTGAGCCTTATCTGGTGTGTTGAGTCCAGGTCTGCCTTTGTGCTGGAAGGGACAGGTGAATAATTCATCCAGCCCAAAGGGGCTGCGTGAGAAAGGAACCTGTGGAACCAAAAAAATGCCTCTGATGAAGAGCTTAGGCATGAAAATCTAATGAGTCTTGCTCATAACTCCCAGTGGTGAAAGGGGAAAGCCCATGTGAGCAGGTGTGCCAGCACCTGTGTAGCGCTGGGGTGGTGGGGGCGAGCTGGAAGCCTTGCCATCTGCTTGCCACTTACAGTATGTCTCTGTGTGCCAGTAGTGTAGGAGTCTGTGCTTTGGTGTTTTTTGCCCCCTTCTCCAAGGTGCGTTTACTGTCTGACTGTAGTAACTCGCTGTGTGTAGTAAATGCTGGGTTTTGTTGCCTTGGGGTGATCGGTGCTCGTTCTCTGAAAGCAAACACACAATCTTAACAGAGGTGGGAACTGGAGAGGAAAGTCTGTGTGGCAGAGATGGCCCCATACCACTTGAACTTGCTGTTCTTATCAGTAATTGCTGGCTTGAAGTGTATTAAGGACACTGATATGTCACTTTATGAGCTTTAAACTGTGGTTATGATGATGTGGGCCCACAGATGCTTTTCTTTGCACCTTGTCACAGCTGCCCAAATTGCTGGTTCCTGAATTTGAATCTGCATTAATATTCAAATAAACTGCTTCCTCTACTATGAGAATTGTGCTAACTTCTTTTTAGCCATGCTGCCCACTTTAATATCTGCTGACCCCATATTTTGCAGTCTCACCCCTGAAATAAGTGGCCCTGGGACAAGGCTGTGCCCCTTTCCTGCATGGCTGCAGGCTCAAGAGCCAGATAGCTATGGGGATTAAACATGGATTGAGGGCCTGGCTTCTTAAAATGCTTAGGCACAAGCAGATGTCTTATGAGATTTTGGAAAAATCCCATTATGTTGCCAGTCTATATCTTTAAGTGTCTTAATGTCATTACATATTTGGGTCCCAGGTGGTCTTCTAGGTATTGTGCTCTCCCTCCCCAGCAAGCGTGCCACAGACACACGGCAGATGGGAAATTATGCAGCCCAGGATCCTTGTCTCCTCTTATCTTTCTCTTGAGGTAAAGGAGGCCAAAAATTAGACTTGAAATGCCTTCCTAGGGGAGGAAGAACAGCAGAGTCATTTCTGGGACTCTGCTCATCCAAACTGCCCTGTGCTGGGGGGAGGATGGGAAGCGTAGGCTCTCTGTGCTGGACTGTCTGCCTGCATAGGGTGGTGTTTGAGGGATGCTGGTGGCTCTGATGATCAGCCTGCCACGGCCTCTCTGTGCAGGGACAGGGCTGGCTCTGGTGCTGGGGCAGCCCCTGTGGTCAGCAGGATGACATTGCCTGATGCTTGAGTTCATGTGGGGTTTAAGCCATCTGTGCTGCCGCGTTGTGTTGCACTAAGCACATGCCATTGCTGCTCGAGTGAATCACTTATCCGCTCTGCAGGGAGCCGAGGCTGTCTAACCTCTTTATCTTTTTTCTTGTGTCCAGCCCTCAGTGCCACCAGTGCCAAACTACAAGCTCTCCATGTCAATCCCAGAATGGCTCCAGGCAATACAGACCTACATGAAGATGCTGCAGTATCCTTCTCCAGCGTGTGGGCTCCGGAAAGAAGGCTGACTTGTGCCGGGTGTGAATTAACAGAGCTTTACTGAAGCTTTAGCTGGTTGCAAGGGCTTGGGATCATTTGGGGGCAAAAGGACGCCTCCAGGGATTTGTGATAGCACCAGCAGCACTGAGCTTGTCATAGCAATCCTCTGGGAGATGTAATTAGCTTTAAATTATACTGAAAAATTTAACTGAAGTGTCATTGGTAGGAGTAGAAGTGCTTATTTTGAAGTTGATTTATGAGGATATTATGATCAGATCATGATGCCTGGAGAAATAATATGGCATCTCATCATAAAGCAACTGAGAGAGAGCCAGTGTTGTGGCAAACCCTTCCTCCCTCTGCCTTGGCAGCCCCTGTGGGTTCCCTGAGGATTGCCTGTGTGCTCAGCCTGCAGGGAGTGCTTGTCACTGGGGTGGGGGGCACAAGCAGCTGTCTGACCCCAAGGTGGACAGGCTTGCCTGTGATGCAGGAACTGACCAAAGGAATCTCTCTTCCAGCTGTCCCACCTTGCTTGAGGAATTCATCAGGGGTCTACATATCTGTCTGGCCTCTCTGCCACTGTTCCATGCCCAGTTCCTGACTTTCCATTGCTGACAGATAATTTCAGAGAAGGTTGCTGGCCCAGATGCTGCTCTTGTTTCCCTTTTTTCATAAATTCTGCCTTTTGGTGTGTGTGTGTGGGGGGGGGAGACTGTGAATGTGAGGAATGAGTGTAAAGTCCTGGTAAGGATTAAGAAAGGCTATGGATAGCAGCTGGAAAAACATCCCAAAATAGCAGGTGTGGTTGGCTTGGTGGGGAGTCGTGGCTGGGATCAGGGTGGCAGCTGGGCCTGGAGGTCTGCAGGGGCACGGGGCTTTTCTCTTCTTTGTGGCAGCCATTTGGCCAGGACAAGAGGCTTGTTGCTCACTGGGATTATGCCAGAGAGGATACCATGTCATACAGAGTTCCAAAAATTACATTATCCCCCATCTCACCCCGTAGTGGTTTTGAAATCCTGCATTCTGCTACGTAGCAGGAGCTGGCCTGAGGCACAGGGTTTGGATCTGTGTTCAGAAAGGCTTCAGAGTGGGCTGGGGAGCAGCATCTGAGCTTCCTTTGAGGGCTGAAAGAGGATGTGTGCTTTGTGCAGAGCACCCTGAAAGGGCCTCATGAGTTAGGTTTTGAAGGCAAGAGGGAAGTAAAGCCTTGTTTGTGGAGCACTCTGAACTCTTAATTGAAGCCAGTTCAGAGCATCCTGCTGAGAGCTGGAGTTTTTATTTAGGCTATAGTTATACATCCAGCAGCTATGGTATTTATGCCTTGCAAGCAACTCTGCTTCCATGGGGTCACCTGCTTGTGCCTGGTATCTGCCTTGGTATCAACAGTTTTACTGGAATGAACATTCAGATGGAAATACAATTTGGGTACTAGATTAGGAAAGAGATTCAACTGGAAAAGTAACCTAGCAAAAGTAAGGGGAGTGTGATTTTTTTTTGTTTGTTTGTTTTATGAAACTTTATTGGGGTTTTTTTTGTTTTGTTTTTACTGAACAGATTGTTTTCTTGGTCTGATTTATTGCAGTGCTGCTTGAACAGTAGTGCACAAGGAACAGGAAAGAGGCTGATTTTGGTGATGCTGCTACATGGCAGCCTGTGCTTCTAGGCAAGTGGTGCTGAGGTTTGGTTGACTGCTGGCATCATTTGTGATGAACTTTTCTACTATTAGTGTTAGCTGATGACCTTGACTTGCACCTAGCTGGTTGTTTTCATTTCAAGAGCATCATATTTTTAGAGAATATTTTATATTTTCTAAGTGGGAATGGATGCACATGGGATGGTTTTGGAAGACAGGTCATAGGTGAGCCATGTGGCTGATGGAGTTAAAAGACTTGTAAAGGAAATCAGTTTTTTCAGACCATGGATTATGTTGATTGGTTTGGGTAGGTTATGAAAGCTTTCTCTTGCCCAAGTGGGAGACTTTTGTTCACAACCTAGTAGTGAGTGGGACCTAGTGTCATTTTAAATGGTCAGCCTTAACACCTGACTCTGCACCTAGTGCTCTTAATAGGTCATATAAAAAGACAAGTGAAAAGTTTTACTTTATTTCACATGCCAAGTGTTTACTATCTGAGAGTCAATGCCTTTTACTGTCTCTTTTGTGTTTCAAGAGGAACTCAGAACTGAAATTCACCTTTTGAGCAGTGTTATTTTATTGCTTGACTGTTCAAGTTACTTTCCTTTAACAGACAAAATACAGGTACAATCACACAGGAACACAGTTCTTCGAGATCAGAAAAACCAGACCTCTAAGTGGGTAAGTGTCACTGGAATTGGTGTAGTGCCCTTGTCCCTGATCACTTGATATTTAAGCAGTGGAGCACCATGGCATGGGAGGGCTGTCTCCTCTGTGCCACAGCTGCCTGTGTTGCTGCCTTTGTGGGGAGTGTCCCAGCTTGCTGCCGGGTGGCAAATGGACCATCGAGACCAGCCAGTGGAAGGGCTGTTCCTGCTCAGCAGCTGCGTGGGAGCTGCTTGGCTGCAGGCCAGAGCTGCATGCACAGGGGTGGGAAAACTCTCTGTTGTTGGTGTTGTGCTGGGAGGGCTGGGCTGCTTTTCTGAAAACTGAGTGAGTCCTGATATTCTGGTTGTGCTGAAGGTTGTGCCCTTTGCGGGTGGTAGGAAGGGATTAGCTGTGCAAAATGCAGCAGGAGTTTTGACATCCTGGGCACAGTAGTTTTCCCTGGAGGCTTGCAATGAACTGTTTAAGATGTGTCCATGCTTCTGCCTTGCTGCTTATCTTGCTGTTCCGTCCATGTGGTGGACTTGTGCTGGCTGGTGATGAGTTGTGCAGTGCAAGTATGAACATGTGCCCAGGGAGCCTGGCAGCAGAGAACTGGGGTCTCTTGCATGTTTGAACTGCATCGTACTTAGGACAGCTCTTTAACAGAACCTAATAGATTAGCAGGTTAGGGCAGGAAGGGTGTTGACAACATTGTGCTTTTATTTTAGGGTGAAATTTAGATGAGCAAAATATAATTACTCCCATAGACTGGTCTGTCTCTAGCTCTTCCCAGTTCTCTGTTATTAAACTAATTGTCCCTCACTCTAAAATTCCAGTTCCCATCTCAGCTTTGTGCTTCAGGTTTTCATCTTGCTGACAGCAATCTTTCTCACCTCCTTTATCTAATGTTCACTGCTCTGGTGGAACTAGTTTAAAACAAATCTCGTGCCTTGAATGATAGATGGGTTTACGGAAGCTTAAACCAATTTTCAGGCTGCTCGCTCATTTTTAAATTTGTCCCATTACTTTTTTCAAAGGATGAAAATGAATTATGCTCAGCACTTTACCACTTAAAAGGTCGTTGTCTTCCTGGGCTGGATGAAAGCCTGGTTTACGAGGACAGTGCTCTTTCCTAGAGGAGAGCAGATACAGTGCTCGCAGCTGGAGATGTGCCTGTGGCTTTGAATCATCTCCCAAGGGGAGGGAGCCCTTTCCTCTGTTTATCTGCCTTAGTGTTTGCTTGGGGTCTGACTCCTCTCCTTTTTGCTTCTAGGAACGGGGTGGCAGGACTTCTGTGCCGTTAAGGATGGTGCCCCTGGAAATGATCCAACCCCTCAGGGGCTGCCAGCTTTCCAGGCACAATTGCCTGAACGTGGTGTGTGCTGGACTTAAACAGTGTAAGGGCCCAAGACCTGTACTCCTTTGCTCCTGGATTGGATAGATGGAGTGCTGGGAGGGGTGGAGCTGTCAGGAGCACGTGTTGCTGCCCAGATCCTGTTGTACTGCTATAGGGCTCTGACACTAACCAACACTGGTTTTGGTTTCTCCAGTTTTGAAAAGGAGCATGTGTGCAAGGCTGTCTGAAGTTCTTGTCATTTTTCTGAAACCAAAATTCCAGTTGTTTTTGTGAAACTTATAGTTTCTGGTTTAGATTTCAGATCTTTTAAAATTTACCTGGCCAAGTCAGGAGGATGGGACCAGACACTATTTTTGATGGTGCCCAGTGACAGAACAAGGAGCAATGGGCAGAAACTCGAAGTTCCAACTAAGTATGAGGAAAAAAATTTTTACTTTAAGGCTGACAGAGCACTGGAACAAGCTGCCCACAGAGGTTATGGAGTGTCCTTCTGTGGAGATATTCAAAACCAACCTGTGCAACCTGATCCAAATGAACCTGCTTTAGCAGGAGGGTTGGGCAGATGGCCTCCAGCGGTCCCTTCCAGCCCCAGCTTTCCTTCATCTGGTGTGCAGGCTAGTTTTCATCAAAGCAGAAAAATCACCTACATCTCCAAGTTTTTTCTTCCTGGGTGGTGTGTTCTACTTTGCAAGAAATCTGCTCCCAGCACAGCAATGACAGGTGTCTTGTGCTGAGGTGGCAGGAGCTGCTCTGAGAAATTTCTGTGGTGTGAAAGGCCGCACTTGCTGCAACACAGCATTTGCAAGTTGTTTGGGCAAGATGCTGAAAGCCTCCAATTGCCACTGGCTCTTGAAAAATGAGGCTGTTTCCAGAGCTTTATTGACACTAAACATATTGCTGATTTCATAATGTGAGGGCTCAAAGCTAATGAGAGTACTACGAGATCTTTGGCAGGCTCTCTTCAAGGCAGCAGTGGCTGGACACAAAGAAGCTGAGTACTAGATGGAGTTTGAATATTCATAAATTCATGTGAAAGTGTCCTAAAGCAGCTGGGGCATATTAATGAGTTTTTCTATTATGGAGGGAGGACTAGATATTGTAGGGATTTACTGCCAGCATCAGTGTGATGTATGAGAAAATAAAAATGCGTGGCTGAGTGCAGGAAGAACAGCATAAATTATCTATAGGAACTGATTAAGGGATATAGACTTGCTATAACTCAGTATTTACAATCTCTTTAAGAAAAAGTCACTCTTATTATCAGCTTAACTTTTAGAGTGCCAGACACCATGTGGATTTGTCTAGACTGCAGATAGCACTTTTGGAAATGCTGGATTGCTGTTGGTGTAGCTGTGTGAGTCGGGGTGGCAGAGCTGTGAACCTGTAAACTTTGTGTGCTGTTCTTGTTGTACTGGCAAACTGTGTCTGAAAAATGTGCCTGGGTCTCACCTTTCCTGAGCTGGCAGAAAATCCAAGTTTATGGGTGTAGTTACATCCACCAAAGGAGTGCTTTGCTAATACAGGTATCCTGGGACAGTGCCCTTCACAGGCTTCATGATGCACCTTTTTGTACTAAATAGGTAAAGAGCACCCTGTGAAGTTCAGCTCTGCTGATCCATATGTGTATGCATGTGATATGAATGTTTCAGACACCAGTAGGACTGGTCTTCCTTTTCCTGTGCAGGATTGTCCTGGCTAAACCTGTATTAGACTTTTGTTGGTACAACCAGTCTAATAAAAAATGGTACTTTTGTCTGACATAGCCATTCTTTTTAAAACTTCCAGGCTTAGATCATGTAAGAGCTTTAGGAAAAAAGCATATGTCTGGATATCTAGTAATATCTGTAACTATGAATTCAGTGTCAACAAGCTGTTACTACTGGGTTTACAAGGAGAGATAAGCCCTCTGGAAGCTTCTGTTCTAGGATGCAGACGTGAGGCACAATGAGAAACAAATCTCTTTGTCCTCCCCAGAGGATCTGGGGGGATGCAGTATTGTACTACTCCCTCCAGTGAAGTAGTGCCAGCTGAACAGGGGCACCTACAACTGAAGCAGAAACTGATGTTTGGGTGGGTTCTGTGGTCTTTGAGAAATTAGAGGCCAGAAGCTGCTCTGTGAGGAGGGAGAGAGGTTCAGTGGCTGCAGATATAATGTGAAATCGATTGCAGTAAAGGAGCGCGATAGGAGCTGTCACATGGCAGCGATGCAACCAAATAACAGGGAAGGGAGACGGGGAATAATACTGTTTCCACACACCGTGTTATTAAGGAGCACTGATGGGGCTGGAAAGAGAAATGGGCTCATACCATTTCCAGACAATAGACTGCAGACAGCATTTGAACATCTGCTTCTCTCTCGCACAAAGGGGGAATATTACAGATATGGTGTGGTGTTCAGCATGTGCTGGAAGTGCTTTTGCTGTTGAAACACTGTTTTTGAGAAGATTCACAAGATCCCTTTCTGCTCTGCTGTTTTATCTCCTTTTGCTCCTGCTGGTGCCTTTTGCTTCTCTCTTGGCTTCATTATCATGAATGAAACTGTCAGGAGCCTTAGAAAACTTGGGAGAGGGGGATTTTATGGACCTCATGCAAAATACATGTGTCTGTGCAAGGAGAATTTTGTGGAAAAATATGCTGGAGGATCTCACTGATAAAGAATTTATTTAGTCTTGTAGGAGTCTTTCTGGTGAAGGTAATGGGGAGCCTCTCCTGAGCATGGTCATCCCTGAAGGGGCTCCAGTGTGGTCGGTGCCAGCTGGTGAGATCCTCCTGAAAACACTGAGAGAAATTTGAATCAATTAACAAGGAAATATCACTATCTGCCAAGGACTGGGTCTTGAGGGAGGAACAAGCAGCCTGTTTCTGTTGGCTACATTTGTTAGAGGCAGAAGTGTTCACTGTGGTCTGGAATAGAGATCTGCCTGGCAGCCATCAGATAGTGGTGTAAATGTCACAAAGAGGGGAGCTGCAAGGTGCTTGCCTTTGACTGTAGCAGTCTCCTCTGAGTTCCTGGAAGAAGTGGGCTGTCCCCAGTGCTCACTGGAGTGCAGACAGAGGGTGACTGTGGGCTAATTCCCAGCTGATATAAGACTGTAAAGAATAGCTATATATGCGGACTCTTCTCAGGTAACTGTCAAGATTTAAAGAAAATCCCAGAAGCAAACCCTGCTAAGGCAGGGAACTGAAATGCTTGATGCTGGTTTTTAATTCTTTTCCACCTTCCTTAAATCTCCTTTCACAAGTTTAACTGCAGACTTTCTGGTCACTATTAACATCTGAGACAGTGTGATAAGAATTTAGAAGTGAGTGAAAAGAGGGAAAGGACAAATCAAAGAGCACCTGTAATGAGCTGTTTTCAAATGAGCTGAATGCTTTGTCATTTGCCATAGGTCATTTGCCGTGGATCCCTTAGAGAACTGACAAGCAGCCTTCAACCATTAATAATTGTGTTAGAGAATGTGGGGAGGGTGGGTGCTGGGGAAGGCAAAGATAGCAGCCTTTAAAATGAATAAGGGGAAAGATAAGTTTAGGAACTTTGAGTTTATCTGCAGTTCAAGGGAAGGGAAAGGCAACATTCATATTGTTGGGCACGGTTTGTTTCTGAGAATTTCCTTCTATGAGCGTGTAAGAGCTTTTGTCAACAAGGGAGAAGGTGTGGATGTAATAACTCCTTGTTTTAGTGTGGCTTTTGGCAAGGCCACATCTTATCTCTGCAGATAAGGCAGGGACCTTGAGTCTAAATAAAACTATTTAATGTAAGGACCCAGCTTGGTGAAAGGCAGCACGTAGAAAGTGGCACTTCACCAGTCTTGCCCAGCAGAGCGTGTCAGCTGAGGTGTGCACTGTCTGTCCCAGCTCAGTTTTTCCTTAGTGGCTGGGTTAGACTAGTTGTTTGCTGATGGATGGTTTACAGTCCAGGCTGGACAAGGTGACAAGGCCTTGAAAAGTGAAATTGGGATATTCAGAGTGATCTTTTGGGCTGGAACAAACAGGAGATAATTTAGTGAGGTCAAATGCATAGGAGGGTTTGGAAATAGCCAGCTGTGGAGAGCAAAAGGCTGGTTTTGCAAAGAAGAAGCTGAGCTTAAGAAAATAAACCAAACAAAATTTACCAAAAAAGCCCAGCTAAAAAATCCCCACTTCTAACAAAAAAAACTTCCCAACCAACCCACAAAAAAAACCCCACCAAAAACACCAACAAAAAACCCCCATAAAAAACCTCCAGAACTCGATTCAATGTGGGCCAGCTGGGAAGAGCCAACAGCACACTGGCTTGGTTGCAAATATGCACTGAAAGATGGATTCAGAAGGAAATTGGTCTGTCTGTACTATTGTGGGCTTAGCCAAAGGACTGTAAGAAGTGAGTTGGTCGAAGGGATTACAAAATTGAAAGAAACATTGTCCTAAAATCATAACCTAAGGGGGAAGCTTTCAGGGGGAGTGAGGGAAGAATTAAATAAAAATTGGTGTCTGCTTTCCCATTTTTACGGAGGAGAGGGTCGATTACAGTCTTTTGCATATACAAATGTCTATAGCAAGAGGAGAGATGATGATTGGAGAGCAGAAATAGCTCCTGATTTAATTTGCAAAAAGGGAAGGATTTAGTTTAAACATTAGGGGACCTTCTTAGATGCAAGGTTAAGTATAGGATAGATTAGCTGGTGGGTTCCCAGGCTTTTGAGAAGCCAGTTGAAAGTAGACTGAAAAATAATCTGTGAGGAGTGATTTAGATTTGGCTTGTGCTACCTCGGGCAGAGCAGTGGCTTAGGGATTCTCCAGGGGTTCTGCTTCCAATACAAACACAGAGTTAAGGCCATGCTTTGACTGAAGCTTGTGAAAAGCAGAAGAAAAACTCTCTGGGCTCTTGAAGTGGCTCATGCACATAAACCCTGTGGTCCTTGCTGTAAATGCAGAGAGAAAGCAAACTGTTTGCAGAATACTCCCCAGGGTTCCAGGGTGGATGTGTGTGAGGGCCCAGCCTGTCCCCAAGTGCAGGTGGGTGCTGGTTTGCTGAACACCCGTGGTGCCTCCTGTGCGATGCTGCCCTGGCACAGACCCTCGTCACTGTCCTGCTCCATTGGCACCTCTGAGCTGCCAGGTCCTGCTGCAGCTCCTGCATCCAGCTGCAGGTTGCTGTGAGTGCCTGAGGAGGAGATGCTGGCCCTGCCCCTCAGACAGTGTTAACCAGGCATAGGTCATGCCAAATGGCTTGCAGGTAAATGGTTTTACAACTCCACATTTTTCCTTGTGATGCACATTCATAATCAGCCCTTTTTTTTTTCTTGTGGTCACTCCCATGTATTTAGAAGATAGGGAATTCAATGGATTTTCTTGTTTATGGATACCTCCCATGCCTCCTCTGCACATAACACTTCTGAGACAGACAGAGCTTTGCAGTGGCCACTGCAGTGACCAGCGGGAGCCTCTGTGGGGGATGAAGGAGCCCCATTGTGTGCCCACCCCGGGGCTGCTCTGTGCTTCCAGCAGCTCTCTGGGCTTCTGTGCCTGATTGTGACTGTGGAGGAGGCAGGCTACTCTAATTAGTCTTCTGTACTGCAGGCAGAGTGTAAGGGGTGGTTGTTTACAAATGAAAAGATAATTTCTAACTTGGATAAATGGGACATGAAATGGCTGTGACAGGCTGTAATAGCAGTGGAAGCTCTGTTGTCACTTGCATTCAACACAAGGTTTAAAATGCATGAGGTGGGGGAATCTGAAAGTGGGGGGAACAGACTGACAGTTTCAGATGCATATTTTCATAATCTTCTCTAACACAAATATTTTTATCATTTAATGTTGTATTTCCTTAGAGTAGGGATCTGTTTACAAATCTCTTCTCAGAGAAAGGATATGGATAGAGAAGACTGCAAAATAAAAGTTATCCTTTGGCTTAGTTTTCAGCTGAGCTTTTTTTTTGGGGGGGGGGGGGCAGGGCAGTGTAGTTTTTTGGTGTGGAATTGAATGTGACTCTTCTGGCCTTTTTTAGGCTGCTTCCAGTAATTTTTTTTTCAAACTGTCCAGGATTTCAGGATGTGTTTGTGGAAGGGCGTAGGTTACCTGCTAGGTTAACAGTGCCGGTCTGGCACAACAGCTTTCTCAGCTGACCTGACCTTGCTTGTCACAGTGTTGTCCCTGTCAAATCATTGTACTGCAGAGATAGTGTAACTAAACTGAGATAGATTGTAACTAAACTTTGGGAACTTGCATAATCCTGGTCATGCCTTGTTTCCTGCGCTCCTGCAGGAAATTGTGAGGATTTTGCCACTTTTCCTGTCCACAGAAGATGTGGAGCAGCAGAAAGGCAATAACTCAGTTTGCAGGGGTGTGATGTGTCTGTGTTGGCAGAGCTTTCTGCAGAGCAGGCTTTGATGAAAAGGCAATATTCTGATCTGCAGCTGTAGCTATGGGATTATGGAGGCATTTGTGGCTTTTGGGGGGCCATGTAACCATCCTCTCTTGGTTTGTTTGTTTGTTTGTTTTTCCTCCAGAGGAGAGGCAGGGTTATTTTGAAAATAAGCTAAACTCAATCCTGCTCTGGGATTTCCATGATTGACAGCTTGTGCAGTTCAGCAGGGCTTTGTGTTCCAGTCTGAAGTGATGCTCAGGGGGTTGCTGCCAGAGGCTGAGAGGACTGCATTCCTCCCATCCACCTTCAGAGTCTGAAAGGCACTGGGATGCCAGATACCTTTTTTATTTTTTTCCTCTTTCTTTTTTTCCCTCTAGTCATCCTCCAGAAGTTACAGGACTTTGACAGATCACTGAAGGGGAGAATCAAGTTCACCAGCTCTTGCTGAGATAAGAACTGGAGGTGCCTGGCTCTTGGTCTATGAGAGGGCCTTTTGCTTCCTGTCAATTGCTCTAGCTGGAAGTGCTGAAAACTGTTTTGTTTCTGTTCTAGGTTAATGGAGACAGCAAAAGAAATGACCAGGGAGTCCTTACCTATCAAATGCCTTGAAGCAGTTATCCTGGGGATGTATCCTTTCTCATGCCTGTGGCTTTTCCCACTGCAGCTCTGTTTAACCCGTTGCCCCTCACGGATGGTGTTTGAGAGGGTCACAGCCCAAGGTGAGTGCCAGCAGCTTGGGGAGCTGCCCTGGTGTTCATCACCAAATTGCTGAATTGCCTGGGCTTGTAGGTAGGAGTTGGGATGCTGTGTGCCAGTTCACAAGTGTTGTGGTTTGGCCATGCAGACTTTGCCTCCTGCCCTGGTAATCTGCACAATGTCAGGATCTGACCCAAAGTGCCCAGATAAGTACCTGTCTATACAATCCTTGTCTTCTTTGTTGGCATTTCTCTGTTGGTTGTTGTTGGAGCTTGGTAACACCCGAGGAGGGTGTGGGTTCTGTTCTGTGTTTGTCTGATGTTTACATGGCCAAGTCGTGTTAGCTTTTGTCTCTGAACCCAAGCTGTGCTTTGTGCAGAGACGTGTGTGTTACAGTTAAACATCTGAGCTTCCCCTCAACATAATGCTTGCTTCCTACTCAGTCTTCAGGCATTTAGACACTGACTTGCTTCTCCTCCCTCTGGTGCTGTCACTGATGAATCAACCTGCTCATCCTAAAACACTGGAGGAGGGCAAGGCAGGGCTGCAGGAGCAGGTTGCCAGACACATCTTGTCAGAAATGATCAAGTTTCACTTAAAACAAATCTCAACTAAAAATAAGCCCCGAAGCAAACCATCTCCTGGGATGTCTCTGCAGCGTTTTGCTGGCTGCTGCTGCCCCCTCCCGTGGGAGAAGGAGCTGGCAGAGCCTGGCAGGCAGTGCCTGTGAGAATCGATGGCTGCTGGGGGCTGGGAGGGGGATGGCCTGAGCAATGTGTGCCAGGGATAGGCCTCGGGTTGGGGTCTGAGAGGTGCCTCTG
>VWYP01014899.1:6862-28838 GCA_013400435.1 Pycnonotus jocosus | reverse complement strand
TTGTTTTGTTTTTGTTTTTTTCTCATTTGTGCAGTGAGAAAGAAAAGGGCAGAAAGGAGGGGGGTCCTTGCTTCAGGCCACTTGATCCCAGGTGGGCACCTTGGGTGTGCACTGCAGTGCCTGCACCAGAAGAAAGCAGCAGAACATGAGGAGTGGCAGCAGGAATGGGTGAATATTTGGTCCTTGAGGCACTTTTCTTGGAGCTCACAATTGCTGAACGTGGGAATTCAAAGCTATCTGTGCTGGGTGCCAGTGCTGTCCTCCCTCAGTGTACAGAAGGGTTTGTTTTCAGTCAAAAACCATCATTGTGAATTTCTCAAAATGTTTAATTCATCTCTAATTAATAGGAGAATGTATTTATTTTTTTACTGTTCCTCGCTCCTTACTAGATTTTGGTGAGCAGCTCTCAAACTCTCATGTATTGTCTTTAATATTTCTTAGGTTTGTTTTTCTTTCTTTCTTTCTTTAAATGGCTGAATAACCTTTTTTCTGGAGGAATCCAAGCCCTTACTCCAAAGAAGGGGTCTCTCCACACTCCCTTGATCTTCTGCTAATCCACTGTTAGCTATCTNCAGAGGCTGCATCTCTGCTGGACTCCAAGCCAGGCTCTGGAAAAGGGGATCTGTTAGATTCAGCTTCTGCTAGTTCTGAGTCAACTCAGCACGTAAATAGGTGCTTAAACATTCCTTATAAACATTCCTTAATCTGTCTCCAGTCCCGCCGCCCACCTGTGGAACTGGCTGCCTAAGCGGCGCCGGGATCTAAGGGAGAGCTTCCAGAGANTAACCTTTTTTCTGGAGGAATCCAAGCCCTTACTCCAAAGAAGGGGTCTCTCCACACTCCCTTGATCTTCTGCTAATCCACTGTTAGCTATCTCTTGCTGTCAGAAATAACCTGGCTGGTTTTCCTTGGATCTGTCAATCGCAGCATCTCCTCGTTGCTGAATTTTTCTCCCCTAAATGGGCAGGATGCAAGAGCTGACTGTATCGAATCTCCGTAATGGCTCAGCTATCTGGACTGATAATTATCAATGCCTGAGTGAGATCCAGAGCCTTGCACGCTTTGCCCAGTTCCTCAATGCTCCTGTACCACTTGAGGATGTCCTGACTCCCAGCAGCTCTCAGGCAAACAGAGAAAGCACAATATATACAAAAAAACCCCCAACCCAAACCCAAAAAAACCAACGCCCCCNACCTGAGGACAGGAGTGAGGGGTGGGAGAATTCCCCGGGAAGCCTCTGCCATGAGGAGACCCCTCCCGTTTCTTATCTGCGGACCGAACCCTCACCCCGTGCCCTCGGTGGCTGCAGCGCGGCCCCCTCGGCAGGAAAAGACCCTCGGGAGGCAGAACGCCGAAGGAGAGTTTGGAGGGCAGATTATTGAAACACTGAGTCACCACAAGTCTACTCCCAGGAGAATATTTGAGTACACACAAATCAGTGTGCAAAGATCCAGTGAGACATGTCTGAGTGATTAACAGCCTGAATTTATTAAGGTTAGCTCATGCCAAATGCAGCAGAGTGCCTTCAGCAGAGTTGCTGATGAAGACTATAACAGGCAACATAGTGCAGAGGATAACTGAATTCCAGAGACAAACCCTCTTATATAGCCCCACCACATAATGAACAAAGAAACCACAACATGCCAACTAGATTAACAGAAAGCTAGCAGAAAAACCCCCATAATGAGTCAGAAAATTAGCTCAGGAAGGAGAAACAGAATACAATTATCATCACTTAGCTCTTCAAGTGGAAAACAGTACGGAGGGGCTGGCCAAAGCACGCTGCAGGAATAAAGAGGAATGTCCTCAGTTAAATCCAGCTTAAGTCCTGGAAGTGGGGGTGTAGGTGGGCTAGTGTCAAACCATCATCTTGCACGGAGAAGTAATTTGGCATCTTAGGTCACTCACAGACCAGGGGAGCCTGGCCTTCGCCTGGGAGACTGGATGTGAAAGGCACACCCCGAATTCCCGCGTGGGAGATGGTGTGCAGCCGCCCTGTGCCCCAGGCAGCGGCAAACTCTCTCCCGTGAGCCGGGGCACACAGCTCTGCTCTCTGACTGTGGAGACAACCTGTCTGCCCCCCAAAGAACTCACCTGCCCCCACAGAGCCCACCTGCCCCGCAAAGAACCCAGTTGTCCCCACAGACCCTGCCTGCTCCCCCCGCTGCCTCCTCCCGCCACCACTCCTGCACCGCGGTGGGCAAAGGAACGCTTCTCATCTCCCAGACTTTGGATGGAGCCCAGACAGGAATACTGGCAAGTGAGGGCAGGTTTAGCACCAAGCATGGGGTGCAGCCAGCGCTTGGTTTGAAGATTAATGGCATTTTGTAAGCTGCCCTATCCCACCAGTGCTAAGCAGTGATCCCCACCCCAGTTCCAGGGTCTGTTCCTAAACTGCTCCCCTGAGGGGATACCAGGGGAGTACTCCCAGTGCTCGGCTTTTCCCAGTCTGTGCCAATGGAGGTGTGTCTTTGCCCAGATGTGTCTGTTGGAGATATCTCTTTGCCCAGAGATGCTGCTGATGTCGGGTGTCTGCACCGGAGCAGGGCTAATGTTCTTTGGGGTTCCTGATGGGATGGAGCAGGGGGCCAGCAGCAGGTACCAAACTCTGAGCAGTGCTGGGAGAGCCGGGAGAGACTGGCTAGAACAGGAAGAGGTGTGGGATGCTGTGCCTGGGAGTGTGCTGGAGCCAATCCTCCCTCAAGAGGTCACAGGGAGCCTCCACAGGCAGCAAATCAAAAGCACTTCTTGCCCTGCTCCTCATCTCTGTTTTTTTGTTATTTGCCCTGGTAATAAGGGCTGAATTAATGCACTTGGTCCTTGATTTCACTCCCCCAGCAGCCCACACTGGCTGATGCTGCCCAATTCAGTAGTGCCAAAGTGCCAAAGTGTAGAAGTGGAGAGCAGCTTTCACTTAACCAGACATGAGAGGGAAAAAATAGTAATAACCCCTCACAAAAGCCACAGGCTGAGCTCTGCAGGAACCAGGTCTGGTTGTACAACACAATAGTTTGTCACTTGAGGAGACTTCTCCATGACAGGCCCATAAAAGTCTCCTTGGCAGATGAGAACAGACTAATTTCTTTATAAAATCAGATGAATGGACATCTAATGCATCTGCTGGAGACAAACCCAATTGTTTTATGGGACACTGTAAGGGGCAAGTACAGGGAGTGTCCCCATTAATGGAATTCCTGCTGATTATTTCACAATTAATGGGGCTTCAGAGCATAAAGGTTTATGTCCTCTGTATCATTCCCATATGCTTTCATTGCATACATCTGTATCCGATCCATACCATGTCCTGCAGGCTGTGGGACCTTGATGGTTTCCTGTCTACAGGATTTCCACTCTGCAAGGACCTGCAGTTGGTGTTTGTGGCTGACAGCAGCAACAGGGATTTTCAAAGCCTTATTTTGACCATTTCTTGCTATTCCTACAGCACTGCAGAAGTCATTTCCATTTCAAACCCACACTTGGAGCCAAGCTGAGCACCACAATCCATGTGATTCCAGAGTGCCCAGGCTGTGGGTAGTATTAGGAGATAATTTATGATACCTAACAAAAATGATGGCACAAGTTTCAGAGCAGCAGATTTCATTCCTATTTTTGAGACAGACAGTGTTTTTTTGCAGCCACATGCTGTCTCAGATAGTTTTCCACAGGAATTAAGTAATCAATTAATCAATGGCCTTAACCTTTTGCAGCTTTCTTCTACTTCCACAAGGTATTTTGACCTTTTACTGGTGATACATGCCAAACATGGCAGAATTCAGAATACAAGGAGTGCTTAGATCACTTCCATGATGGATTTACCACAGTTCCATCAGTGGGGAGTTGCAGTACTTGGGTGGCTCTGGGCTGTTTCAGACAGTTTAATTTGCTTCTGAACCGTGATACACTGCTCAGACCTTTCACATTCAAGTTTATAAACCAAGTCTCTCCTAAACGCTGGAAAGAAATAGAGTTTTAGTTTTTACCATTACAGTTTTTCTTTCACTGTACATTGTCTTTCTGAACTCCTCTTCACAATTCAGTTATTTAACTGTTTGTCTCCATTTCCCACCCTGTTCTGGAATTAAACACACCAGTTGCTCGTGCTGATGAACAGTGACTGATGCTGACTGTTCCTTCATGGAGATGGCAATGGCTGCACTCCAAACAAAGCCTTTAATGCAGTGTCCCTTTCCTCTTTATGTTCATGTTTCTATGGCAGGATAGAAAATTTTTCCCCCATTATTAAATTTTACATACCCTATGTTCTATTTAACAGAATTGCACTAACTTGCCTTGCTTTGCCTTCCATTCAGGAGAATAGAAGTAGTTTGCTGTCTTGGACAGCTAGCAGGGCAGGATGTAGGGATATCCATTCTCCAGGGGAACTGTTATGATTAACAGAGCTAATAAAGACCATGAATAGTTAGAAATATATTCAGGCATCTCAGCTATAAATAGGAACATCTTTACCACTTGACTAATTCTCATCTTCTTTGTGAAGCCAAGTTGTCGAATTGTTTCTTTTGCCTTTGTTTCTCCTGGCCCCTATGAAGGAAGGAGGGACTGAGGGGGAAGGTAGGACAAATGTTCTATTTTCCTATCTGCAGTGTTGAGCATTGTTAACACATTCTCTGCTCCCTGTCCCTGTACCAAGTGGGGACAGGAGCCTTTCCCCCATTTCATTTCTGTCTGTATTGATGTGCTTGTGTCCACTCTGGAGGCCAAGCTTTCATTTCCAATGCCTTTCCATGGCACAGGCACTGCAGGGCAGGAGCACAACCCTGTTGGTGCCCAGGGCAGAGGGTGGGGGGCACATGCTTTGGGAAGCCCCTCGGACAGGACCAGGATAAGGTCATGGTGTGGAGCAGAGCAGCTCACAGCCCACCTGCTCTTGATGGAGATGTCCTTGGGCTGGGGCAGGATGGGAGCCCCAGCCTGGGGTCATATTTGGCTTATCTGATTTTGGAGGTGGCCAGGGCACAGACCTGGGCATTGTGTGCTCCTTGCTCCAACATGTAAATATTAACTGTAGGAGGTAAGAAATTATGAACATTGGCTCTGCTGTTATTGTACTTGATTGGGTTATTTACTTGTAATCCTGTAATTCCTTCAAACAAGCTCAGAGGAGAATGAGGGGGAGTGTGAAGAGGTATTTAATGGGTTGTAAAAACACTTAATTCTTTAGCTAAAATTTCATCACTAATGCTGCTGCATGGAAGACGAACCAACCCAGTACCCAGGCTATCAGCTCCCACTAATTGTTAAAAAAACCAGGCTGGCCAGGCTCAAAAACTTCATTTATCAACAGGGCTCAGGGCAGTAATACAGAAATCTCATTTGGAATAATAATGTATTTTTGAAGGATAATAATAATTATTGGCATCAGGTTGTCCCCAAAGACAGTGTTTTTCTGCCTCCAGCACAGCTCTGGGATTGGAGCTGGATTTGTTTCCCCTTAAAAATTAATATCTGCTGCCAATAAAAAGAATTAGTTTGGGTGGTGGTTTTTTGTTTTTTTTTTTAATGGTGGATGTTGCTCACAGCTTGGTCCTAGATGAGATGGTTTGCTCTCATTAATGTTCCCCCAGCTATTCTGCCCAGTTCCTGAGAGTCTGGTGGCTCTGTTGCCACTGAGGCTGCAGGTGATGCTGGCACTCCCTGCACAGCCACCCAGCAGCCTTGGACTCTGTGCCCCAAACATGCACTGTGAAGATTTTCAGCTGGCTTTTTGAAAGTCCCTGTGAGTAAGCTGACAGGTTGGGAAGGTGAGCATGGAAAACAGAAGGACAATAGATTTCTGCCACCTGGCAAACACATCCAATTCAATAATGTGCTGTGAAATGTGTGTTTTCCTTTGCCTGTGATTGCCCTCATGTCCTTCAGAGACACAGTGAGGTGAGAACTGAGCGTGCAGGG
This sequence comes from Pycnonotus jocosus, assembly GCA_013400435.1. Taxonomy (NCBI): domain Eukaryota; kingdom Metazoa; phylum Chordata; class Aves; order Passeriformes; family Pycnonotidae; genus Pycnonotus; species Pycnonotus jocosus. The sequence continues at coordinate 22,925 of VWYP01014899.1, read as the reverse complement.
GAAGCCTGGGGGAAATACAGAATGAGAAAATCAGAGAAGAAACAGTAAAAACACTACCTGTGGGGAAGGAAAGTGGAGAAGGAAAGGAACTTGGGTGCGGAAATTCACGCTCTCTAACCAATTTCAGTCTTCAATTTTAGCAAAAGAAATTTATCTGCTTGTCCCTCTGGCCCCTGTGCAGGGGCCAGGGGCACATGGAGGGCAGGTGTTTAAGGTTTCTTTATTGGTGAGCCTCCTGGTTAGAGTTAGGCAAGGAAATGAAGTGTGAAAGCAGGGAAGCTGTTTGCCAAGGCACTCCGGAGCTGTTGGTGTCATTCCTGCCCTTTTCTCGCTAAAAGAGCTGGAGCTCTCACTAAAAAGCTGGAGCTCAGACTCCTCTGAGGATTGTGTGCTTACCCTCTCCTGCACAGAAAAGGGCAGCCATTCCCTCCCTGTAACTACAGAATTTCAGTCAGTGTTTTAACAAAACACTGTTCTTAATCCAGGTTGTCTCAGCCCAAAGCAAACAGGGCGTTAGTAAAAAGTGCCGCTGTGAAAGCTCTTGTTCTGTGCCCTCAGAACCTGCACACGAGGGAGATCTTAGAAAGCTCCTGTGACTTCACTATCCACAGACCATGCAGTCCTTGTTAACACAGGACTCATTAATTAATCTGATTCCAAGCAGGATCCCACCCAGAACACTTCTTTAGTGGGAACACCTCCCCACCCTGGCCAGCCCCCTCCAGCAGCTTCCCTTTGCCACTCAGCACTCATGGGGAGAAGGACATGCCCTCAGAGTGGGGTCTCCTGTGAGAAGGATGCAAAGACCTCACGTGACTGCAATGTCACCTCAGCAGGTCTGAGACAAGCTCTGCTCAGGAGTCCCTGTGCACACAAGGACAGGGCCCCAGTCCCCACCTGTGCAGGTACATTTCAGGGCGTGCAGGTGAGGTACCCACACCCCGCACATTTCACTTGGCTTCTTTAAAGCAAAACCCCATCGGTCAGGAATATGTGTCTCAGCAGGACTGCTGGCTGTGATCTGTGACTGCTGGGAGCAGTCTGCCTTCCTGCTCCAAAGACAGCTCAGGAGAAGGGCCAGTGTGTGTGCCTCATGTGGGCCAAACAGCATTCCCTGGCATTCCCTCTGGAACTGGAGGCTTGCCAAGCTGTGAGTGCCTTTGCACAGCTCTGCATCCCAGCTGGAGATGTTCCTGCTGGAGACAGATGAGGTTAGGACGGGGTACCTCGGCACCCTGACCTGCTGCCAACCTCTCTGTGAAGAATGGCTGAGGCACCAGGACTAGGGGCAGGAGTGAGCCTTGTTCTGACCACCAAGGAGTGGGTCCTCAACTACACACTTGTCTGCTCACAAGCAGTGTGGTGCACATGTGTTTCTCTGCCAGCTCTACTTCACAGGATCTACCTCTTTTCCCAGCGTGAAGTACGAGAATCCCAAGTACTTTGAGGGGAACATGATTGATTTATCCTCGCTCCTTGGGTTTCAGCCAAAAACAAGGCAAGACCAGACAACACAAGCGGTCTGAGGTGAGAAGCAGAGGGGTGTAAACCTCTTGATCACTGGGAGTTCCTGCCGTGGGTGGGAGCATCTGCTCTGCATGGGAGGGGCACCCTTGTTCTTCCAGAACAGACCCAAGGTGTGGCCAAACCTAGCCCCTTTTTGCCTGCTGCAGTTTGTCTAGTTACCTGAGAATGCAGAGTCTGGGTGGTTACAACCTGAGCCAGGAATCACTCAAAGGTAAGGCATGGCATATACTGAATACCCATCCCAAAAGCGTGCAGGAAGCTGCTCTGCCAACCAATACTTCTGACCCTCTCCTCCTGCAGTGACAATGGCCTCAGCCAAGTGACAGGCACAGGCAGAGCTTTGGGCTCAGATCACCCACGGGAGGGTCACAGCATGCTGCCCACACCTTCAGCCTTGGGCTGGTGCAGGCAGGGACACTGGGATCATCACCCCTTGCAGACTGTGGTGAGATTGGGTGCTCTCAGAACACCTGGGCTGCACCACATACAGCATCTGTGACAACTGGCTCCAGGTACCCACATGCTTCAAAGAAGAGGCTTCTTTGGAAACTGTGGATGCTGAGTACCTCCACCACTGCCATGGCTTTGTTTGGTGGTGGATGACTGGTTCTTCTGGGCCCTGACTCCAGCTGTGCTGTCCATAGCTGTTGCCCTGTGCTATGACAGAGGTAACCAGGGCTGCAGACACTGCACTGCATGGGGATCCTCACATGCAGGATGAGCTGCAGCACTGCAAGCACTCATAGAGCCTGCCAGAGTTTAGACAAGTATTATAGCTTTAATTAGAACAGAAAACATGCTTCATGCTAATTATTTTAAACATATAAAGGAACAAAACCCAGAAACATCCTTCATGCTGATAATTATTTTAAACACACCAGTAAAAGGGCATGAATAGACTTAATGAGTCCTGTAATTACCAAGCTTAAACACCAACTGTTCCTCAGTGAAGCTTCAGGAATGGGAATTCCTTGGCCATCGTTTAGGGGTCTCTGCCTCCCCCTGTCCCCATGCCGTGCAGTGAACCACCTGTGAGACTTGGGCACTCTGGGGAATATGAAACTCATGCAAAAACTAAAAGTGATACCTGTGGCTGGGACAGCCATCCTGGTGGGACAGGTCCAAGACCACAGCCACCCATTCCAGCACCACCCTCTCCAGCCCTGTTCCCACACCAGGGGATGAGGCTGGTGACCTCGGCTACTGCAGCATCTCTCTGAGCACTGCCTGCCCTGCCAGCCAGGCCCTTCCAACCCCCACTGGTCCCTGCAGCATCAGCCCCCACCGGCAGGCAGGCAGGGGGGCCACAGCAATGGGGAGAGAAATCAAAACTCAGCAAGCGGCACTGTGTCTGGCTCCAAAATTTATTGAACTACAAACACACATCACTCAAGAGCACCAAATCTGGAGGAATGTGAGGGGCCAACCCCCTTCCATTAAAAGGGGCCAGGAGCTTCAGTTTCTGCTTGATTTGAACACAGACAACACCCCAAACCCAATAGAAACAATGCTACAGCAGAATTACAACGGTAATGGCACAGAATTTACAAAAATATAAATAACCTATTCGTAACCCTAAAGAAAAATAACATCTACCATAAAAAACAACATGTATTCCCTTGGGTAAACCATGGCTACAGAAATGTAGTAATTATTTTCTTTGAAAAGCACCAGAGTCTGAAGTATTAAATAATCCAACATGGAGTGGATATCTCCCCACAACACTTGCAGACTCTTCCAAGTGTGCCCAGATCTGTAACACCAAGGTTTCTTCGGTATTGCCTATTTCTGTAAAAGCACATTGGAGGGACAGCTCTCATGAGCCCTCTGTTCAGAAACAGCACCCGAGGGATGTTCACTAATTGTTCACCAGAATAAACACTTTAACAACAGTGAAGTATGTGCCTATTTTAAGTCTATGTTTAAGAGCTTCCCAGAAGAGGGCTGGATTTAAACTTATCATACAAATTCCTCTGCAAATCAGACTTCCAGGCAAGACTGGTGTGGAAACCAATCACTTGTAAAAAATAACCCCATGCACTGGAGTGTTTCCACTGTTCAGTCGTAGCTCAAGTTTGCACAGATGCAGAGTTATTTGATTTCTTTCAGCTCTCTGTGAGCCATGCCAGCTTGGCACAAATGGCTTCCTGTGGCTTGAGATCCAGCACTACAGGAATTACCTTCCCTTACATTCCATGTATTATGTTGAAAATACTATTAAAAAGCAAAAGTCAAGTATCAAGTCCATTGGTTCCCCACTGAAGCAGTTCCCTGCTCAGGGATCACCGTTGTTCTGATGTCCCAGTCACAGCATTATCCTTGGTTTCAAGGCTCTCATGGTTGTTCCCTGAGGGCTCTGGCTGGCCAAAGGGTCTTAGGGTGGGCTAAAGGCTACCTGTTGAACTTTGGCCCTTGTAAACACAGCTGGTTTTGTCACCACAGCTGAGGGAAGGTGCCTGCCATGAGCACAGTGAGAGTGGGGAGCAGCCCTTTGGCTGGGAGCTGAGGGAGCCTCAGCGCTGAAAAGCCACATCCTGCAAGGCTTTTGTGCAGTGTCCAGCCCTGCTGGAGCACCAGCCAGTGTGCCTTGCACTGACACCAAGTGTGAGGCTCTGTGGGGGAACCCAGAACAGTTCGAACACATGTAAAAGCAGTCCCTGCCAACCAGTGCTGAGGCAGCACACCCTGTGGCACAGCCAGGGCCTGAGGGGCAGCACCAGTGGGGCAGGAGCTGTGACATGGCACACACCATCCTACAGACCCTGTACGGCATGGCCCATACCCATACACAGCACAGACCCAATGCGCTGCACCCTCAAGGCAGGGGTTAAGTTTTGACTCTAAGTAATATTGCTCAGACACCAAACAATTGAAAAAATAAGTTTACCTTAAAAGCTATAAAGGAAAAGGGGTTGACTTCTTTATAAAAGGAAGGAAAAATCCCCAAACAAATGAAAATCCCCAAAGCTTCACTCCATTTGTTTGGCCCAGAGCCAAGCCCTGGCACATCAATGGAGCTGCCCAGCATGTGAAGAGATTTGCAGCACACACCTATGACATGCCCCCATTATCCACAGCTCTAATTTAACAGCCCTTCCTGCCCATCTTTTGCCCCTGACACTGCCATGTGCACTCCAAGTGACCACATACTGGTGACACAGGAACACACAGGACAAGCTGCCCAGTTCAGTTCCAGCTTCAAAGCCAGAGCCAGCAAGTTGAGCTGCAGGGAGGCTCTTACTCAGATGCAGTGGGTGAAGTTATTTTCCTTCCCACTGGAAATGACTATGTCCACAGAGGGATTAAATATTTATTGGATTTTGTGAGGTGATTAAACCCAGCACTCTCCCTGCCCCAGAAAAGCCTCAAACAGGAAATCCCTGGCCCCAGGCTGTGTGTGCTATAGCAACACTGCCGGCTGCTCTGTAAAAGTCTGAGAGTGGAGCAAGAGTCTGACTAATCCTGGCCCCACACAGCACAAGGTTCAACGCTGTGGTCTTGGGGAGCAAAGAGTAATGAAATGACCTTGACTGTGGAAAAAAACAAGCAGTGAGGAAAGTGCTAGGTCCAGCTCAAACTGCCCATGCCTTCGCTTATCTGAGCACATCCTGGGCGTGTTTAAACATCCAAGATCTTTAAACAGGGAAAGGAAATAGCAGCAGCTATTACTACCTGGGGTGTGTGGCAGGTCTGCCTTCCTAGAAGGGCACCTGCTTCCTTCAGGTACTGTGGTGAGACAAAGGAGAATTCTGTGGGCTCGGCCGAGGGGCCCTGGGTGGGGGCAGCAGGCAGTGGGGTAACAGTGCCACTTGCTGGTGACCACCACACTACTGGCTCGGCCTGAGACCCCAGCAGGACCGCAGAAAGCACTCGGCAGACCCAGCCACGGCAGTGAGTGACAAAGCACCAGAGGCAGAGCGAGCGCCACCAGTTCTGCCCCTGTAATGCTGTCTGGGAGTCTTGGGACAGCTGGGGTGACACTTATCACAGAAAATTCGGAATTGGAAGGGACCACAAAGATCATGGAGTCTAACTCTACAGTGAATGGCCCATAGAGGGATCGAACCCTCAGCCCTGGTGCTGTAACAGCACCGCACTCTCAGTGCTGCTGGGCACTGAGCCACGGCCGCAGCCCCGCCGGCAGCTGCTCTGCCCCCGCAGCCCCGCATGCCTGGCCGCCCCCGCGCTGCTGTGCCCCGCTCAGGAACGTGCTCCTGCAGCCCCCGCTCCTCTCCAGGGCCACCAGCACAGCCCCAGTGGCCAGGGCACACCGAGAACAGCTCAGCTGCCTGCAGCCCCCAGGCTCAGGCACAACACTGAAATCAGGGTGACCGGTGACAGCAAGACTGTGGCAAGTTATGACAAATCCCCCGGGATGAAATACTGAGCAGAAGGGTGCTCCCCCTTCCCAGTAGCAACTCCCAGGAATGAGAAATCAGGCCATTTTTAGGCAGGGGAAAAAAAAGAAGAAAAATATTATTTTAAAAGAGGAGGAGGTCCTGGAGGAGCTCCTGCTGTGGCTGGCACAGGAACGTCACTGCTGCCTGTGACCACAGTCACAGCTTCAGCCCTCAGCTGCCACCCGTGATGCAGTGTTCCTGCCCTGACACCCTGTGCCACCAGGGTTTGTGAAGCCTTGGAGGTGATGGGCAGTGAGCAGCCACGGGGCTGGGGTGAGCCAGCACCTGCCCACGGCAAACAGCCACAGCCCAACCAGGACTTACACCAGCTCATGCTGGAAATCAGTCCAAAACTCATGCCAGGATGCTATACTGCACCACAAATGGACATGAGAGGAAGGTGCCAGGGTGGCACAGAGGGACAAAGACTGGAGCCTGGCACATCAGCCATGGCCAGGTCCTCTGCCAAGGAAATGTCAGCACAGGGAGAGAGAAGTAACTGAAAAGTCAATTGAGAAAGTGGCAACTGGTACCCAGGAAAGAAGAGCATGGACCAGAGGAAGGATGGGAGGGAGGAGATGGCTGGGCTCATAGGAGGACACTGCCCAGAGAGACCAAGCCCCATGGCTGAGGGACTCCATGGCAACAGTGGGGCAGGACAGGGCTCACTGCAGAGCCAGAGAAAAACAGCCTCTGGAGAGGCCTGAGCAAGCCTTCCCCCACAGAGCAGGGAAAAGGAACAGCTGCATTTCCTGGAACCCCTGTGCAGAGACACCCCTGTCGTGTCCTTCCACTCCACGATGCAAAAACCATCTCTGTGTTCTCCCGCCATGCACACCAGGGGGGTTATGTGACTGCAGGCCGCTGGATCTCGTCTCTCACACGAGTAACAGTGCATGGAGCTTCCTCCATCCACCCCTCCCTGTCCTCTAGCGCTGGCGGTCGGGTGTGGGGCTGAGCGTGAAGTGGTCGCAGAGCAGGAGCAGGGCGTCGAAGCGCTGGAGCCGCTGCAGCGCCTGCGCCAGCAGCGGGACGGTGACGGCGGCTCCCGCGTAGGTGAAGTGTGCCACCAGCTGCTCAAAGCCCGAAATCCGCCCCAGCAGCTGGGGCATGAGCCCCAGCTCCAGCGCCACGTGGCTGAAGTTCTTCGCGCCGTTCAGGGAAGGGTCCAACAGGAAGGCGAGCGACTGCACCAAGGAATGGGGCAGCTCTGCTATCGGGAGACCTGGGAGCAGCAACACAGCGAAGATGGGTTAGTACCCATCCTACCCAAACAGGATAAGGGCAATGTTGGTATGCACCCCACACCTAAGCAAGTGTTCTCCATATAGGGAAAAGTTTAAGACTCACCCCTTGTATTTCTTATAAGGTAAAGAACCCAGAAACTTCTTTGGTGTCCTGTCAGTAATTAGCTCAGTGCCAGCACAGAGCATTGGTTGGGCTTGGAAAGTGTAACTCAAAGCCTGTTACCTATTTCATCGGGCCAGGGGCCAAACAGCCCACCTAAAACATTAAGTATTTAAGAAACAGCACAAAGGAACTCAAAAGGCTTTCTGGAGTGTCTTAACAGGGTGTTGGAAGCTTCTCTGACACCTGTGCTCAGCTTTCTCTTTTGTTTCTGTAACGTTTATTATAGTTTTTCATTTATTAAATGTTTTGCTTTTACAAAACACACCTGAAGAGCAGTCTCGCTAATTATTTTAAGCCAATCTGAAAGTGAAGGACACCCTCAGAGACTGAAACATTTTCACACTGCTCATAACACTCTTGCTACCTGTTAAACTGTATCAGGGCAAAGAGAACAGTCAGCCTCCAGCCTTGGCCTCAGCTGATTAGGTGAAAGACCACCCTGCCAGGGCAGGTATCTCCTCAAACTTTGCTTTTAGAGATCAGCAATATGGAGCTGGCTCATATTGCTGGGGAAGCTGGTGACAGCTGGGCCAGCTGCCTACAGGCCACTCAAGGCAGTGTCACAGAAAATATACCCTGTGGACCAGCATCAAAGGACACAAGTCAGGTATGTCCTTGGTGGGGACATGGTGGGCCTCTGGAGGAGCTCCCTTCCAAGAACCTGCCTCTGGTATGACCGTACCTGGAGTACAAAGGTGAGACTGGAAGGTCACTTACCTTTGGCCGTGCTGCTGATCTGAGTCACCAGGCTCTGGGCATCATCCACCTGGTGAGACAAAGACCCCAAGGTTAGTGGCAGTCTGCTGAGAACACCAACGCCTGGCTCTGCTCCCAGGGCCATCACAGGGGCTCAGGGAATGGTGCTTCTCCTCCAGCCTTACCACCCCATACTAACATATCTCAGTCCATGTTCCTGCCCCTAGGCTGAGCCTAGCCTCTGTGCCTGACCCTTGGGCATCTGGCAGTAGTTCTGAGCAGTGATGAGGCAGGAGGAACTTACCAGCTGCTCTCCAGGTGGGATTTCAGCTGTGGGGAAGGGATGAGCCCCCTCCTGCACCCCACCACCGCTCTCTGCTGGAATCTTCTTCATTGCCCGGCTCGCTGCATCCTCCAGCCGCTCACCACCCACAAACTCCACCTGGGTGGAGAACTTCTGGAGGTCCAGCTCAGTGCACTCCACGGGTGCATGTGGCCACTTGTGCTGCATCTCGGAGGCACAGGAGGAGAGAGGGGCCAGGGCCTCCACTGTGCCCGGCCGGCCCTGCCTGGGGGTGGGGGGCGGCAGGACCCCCACGTCCAGGCAGTCACCGTGGCCTGAGGCTCGGATGAGAGGCTGGCTTTCCAGGAGGCTCCTGCCCAGCTGGGCCTTGGAGGCAGTGCTGACTGCAATGGTTGGTGGCAATTCCATCTCTGGCTGGAGAGAGGGGAGCTGGAGACCCACAGCTTCCCCATCCGAAATGAACTGCACCGCTTCCACAGGGCCTGGAACCAGAAACCAGCAGAGATCAGTGAAGCTCACCATCCAGCTCCATCTTTCCTGCCTAAGGGCATCTCATCCTGGGACCATGTGAGCTGGAGCCCAGCACCACCCTCCCTTCCCCAGGGAAGGCAGCAAGAGCAGGTACCTTCTGCCTGCCTGTAGCAAGGGCTCAAATTCTTCACACCCAGGCAGCAGGGTCCAGACATCTGCTCCTCACACAGGAACCTGCCAGGTGCTGCTGCAGTTGGGAACGTTGCTCGCTGGCCCGAGAAGTTCTGAGTCCTCAGGAACACTTGGAGGATAGAGGAGAAACAGCATGAGCAAAGGTTTGGCTTCCTTCCCTAGCATGTCCTCAGCTCTGTGGTATGTCTGCCAGCAAGGAGCTGGGAGCCCAGCAGCTCCCTGGCATGCTGCTGGATGCCATCCCGCCCCAACCCTGGCCACCAAACCTGCAACCCTCTTCATTCTGCAGCAAAGATCCACCTAACCACAAAAACCTCAGAAGGGAGGATGGAATTGACAGTTCTGACTGTGAAATGGCCTTCTCCTCCTCCTGATGGCCCTAAGGAGGGAGGCTCCTCTGTGTCAATGAGCAGGTAAAGCCCATGAGAGGTCCTGCAGGCATGAGAAGCAGGATGAGGTGTCTATTCTGTATGAGCTGAGGAACAGTTGGGTCACTGTGCTGAGTAAGTGGCAACGCTCTACAGAGCAAAAAGGGGCCATGGGCACAGGTGAATGGCACAGCAAGGAAGGAGAGCACCTACTCACCTCTCTGGCACTGGCTTTTCCAGAATCGCTTGCAGTAGATGATGGAAAGTGCCAGAAGCACCAGGACGATGATGACCAGGGCACTGCTGGTCAGTGCAAGAAGGGCTGTGTCCTGTGGTGGTACAGTAGGGACAGCGACCTTCACCAGGTTTGTCCTGGACCGACCTGCAAACATCATCCACAAAGCGCTGGAGCCAAACTCGGAGGCCTGGACCACCCCTTCCCTGCCCATCCCTCATCACATGCCATGACTGTGCCTCCTCCAGCAGGGCTGCAGCTCCCCTGTGCCCACATCACCTGCCCCGACCCACCAGTGTGAGGGCACCTACACTGTGGCTCGGAGGATGGTGTCTGCTTGGTGCAGGGAATGCATTCCCACTCCAGCTGCCCGCTGATCCGTGCCTTCCGGTAGAACCTGCCAACAGAGAGACAGGCTCAGCACAGCCTGGTCCCCACCCAGCTCCCACCACCCTGGCTGTGCAGCCAGCTGTGCCACTCACCCTGTAGCAGAGGGGCACAGCTGACCCTGCACTCCTGCCTGGCTGGCAAGAGGAGCAACAGGGCTCTCATAGCTGGCTGGAGCTGCACCATAGCTCCAGACAGTTCGTGTCTAGCCATTTGTCAAGAAGCAACATCTTTCTAACAGTCCTCCTACTCCTGTGTCTGCTGAAGTGGATTTTAATGATTAATAGCTCCGCACAGGGCTGGGAACACCCCAGCTACAGCTCCATCTGAGAAGAGACTCATACATCAGAGCCCTGACTTGCTCCTGTCCTAGGCCAGCAGTGTCTGCAGCACCTGGGTTTGGCACGAGCTGTCTGTATACAGCCATTTCATTTCAGTAACCCCTTAAAACCCCTCTTTGGGGACTACCAACCATAGTGGTCTACAGCCCCTCATCTTCCAGGGCTCAGCCACCCTGATGTCTACACAACAACTAGGGTCTGGAAGTTCTCTTTCACAGCTCATTTACGAGAGCCTGCAGGTTCCCTCCTCTGGAGCTGCAATGGGACGCACCATGGGTCTGACTTCCATGTCACTAGCAGAGTCCTCACAGAGACATTACTGGGTCACCAGACTCCTCTTAGGTCACACGTGGGACCATGAGTGGCCTCAGGTGAAGCCCCCTGTGCCCAGCCCCTCCCTGCCTGCCCCCAGGCGTGGCTGTGCCCAGGCTGGCCCCACTCACCCCGGCAGGCATTCCCCGCAGACGGCGTCAGCCGTGGCAGTGCAGTTGGACTTCTGGAGGCGGTTGATGAGGGCACAGGACAGGCAGGGTTTGCAGCCGTGGTGTCCCCAGCGGTCCTTGAACTTCCTGGGAGGGCAGGCCACGCACTGCGCGTCCCCGCCGCTGCCGTCGCCGCAGTCCTGCAAGGCACGAGGTTGGGGACACGGCTGTGGCAATGGGTTCCAAGTGGCACTGAGGGAAACAGCGTCCTTTCTTTGGGGACACAGGGCGGCAGGGCCACCACTAATGTGGGGTCCTCAGAACCCAGCTGAGAGCAGCTGCCACCAGTGCAGCTCCCAGGAGACACTCGGGGACCCCGTCTGCTGCCCAGCTGGAGCCCACTGGTGTGCTCTGCGTGTTGGAAAAGCTGCAGCAGCACCATACCCCAGGAAGCACCACCCTGGTGCCTCCCACCAATCCAAGCCTCCACCACTGAGGCCAGGCTGGGACCCTCTGCAGCAGTGTCCGGCTGGCACCCACCCATGTGCAGCCCAGCCATGCAGTGTGACCTTTTTGGGGCTACAGACCAGGGGAAATTTAGACTTCGACCAGCAAAAAGGGAAAACAGGTTGCTCCCTGTGCTGCCTTAAATCCCTCTCCACCTCCTGCTTCCACTGTCTCACCCTTCTACCAAGGTAAGTGAAACATCCCATCCTACCAAGCCTCTGGTCTTCCCAACATGCTGGGACCCAAGATCATCTTTCTGAAGGGAGGCTGGCAGAGGATTAACCTAGCTGTGCCACCCATGATCATTTCTGCTCCTTACAGAGAAGTCAATTTACCTTGGAAAGCTCCTGCCCGGGCATGCACTTTCTGCAGGGGACACATTTCTTCTGGTCATCCAGGTACTCACTCTCTTGGCAGGCCATTGTGCTGAAGAGAAGAGGGGAGCTTGGGGATGAGAGGAAGAGAAAGCAGAGAGATCAAAGCCAAACCTAACACATTTGGGATGAGCAGTGTGCCCATTGCTGGGTGGACATCTCCACCTGGCCAGGACAGCAGCCAACACTGCTGAGCACCATGGGTGGACTTGGGGAGGAGGCAGAAGGTAATTCCTGACTCTTTTCACATGGTTCCATCCAGTCCCAGGCTTCTCAGCAAGGCTGGTGATGAGCTGCCCTGTTCTGTTGCCATCTCACAGCCTTACAATGCAGCAAATGAGATTTTAGTCACAGTATTGAAATACTGACCACTAATTGCTCAGCTCACCAGTGAATTCTGCCAGCCCAGCCATGGCTCTGGGTATCAGAGACAATCAGTAGAGGGCTTGGCTGCAGCAAAGGCTCAGCAAAGCCCCAGCTCCAGGATCCAGCTCTGGCCAATGAGGCTGCATTGGTGTGACAGCACCAAATGCTGGTGGCTGATGTGTCAGAACAGGACACACTGCCCCACACACCCTGCACCCCAACAGAAAGGGAAACACACACTCACACACCTGTGGTCCTGCACTGTCCCCAGCAGAAGGGGGGACACACACACACCTGTGGCCCAGCAGAATAGGGGGGACACACCTGTGGCCCTGCTGCTCCATCCTGGAGCTGTGCAGTCGCTCAGGCTCTTGCTCCATGCACAGCTCTGCATGGCATCCCCCATGGCTAACTCAGAGGACCAGCAGAACTAGCTCTCACCTCTCTCTGAAGCACCCTCCAGAGCCTTCCTCAGGTGCCTTAATGGCTCAGAAGGTAGCAACAGAACCAGCCCAGGAGCCACAGGGCCCCACTGTCAGTAAGAGTGGCTCAAAATGCAGCACAGGACCAGCAGCTCAATCAGAGCAAGCAGTTCAGACTGAAGCTGCAAAACTGAGAAATTTATTTGGAGTTTTGGGGCTGCCTGATTATTTCTGCAGATTTTAGATGGGCTCTTCCCATGATGACAGGGAAAAAATCCACTTTCCCTAGACCAATTTCCACTTTGCTTTTCCTATTACCTTGCACAGAAAATCAGGAGAGAAACTGTTCAACCTGCCTTGTGAGCAAGGTCTCAACACCCATCAAGAAGAGTGAACACCTTTTGGAGGGCACCACCCTGAACAGCCTGAACTGCATGGGGGAACCTGGCACTTGGACCAGAGCTCTCCTCTGGTAGGGAAGCTTGGCCAGATGTCTAGCCCCTGCAAGGCTCTTGCAGCACAGAGGGATCATCTACAGCTCCCCCCAGCCCCTCTTTGCCACTGGAAGGGAAGGAGCTCCTTCCCCTCCCACAGCAGCATTCCTCTGCAGGCTTTTTCTGCCTCCTCTGCCTAATCCCACCACTCCCTTGCCAGTGCCTTTTGGAAGCGGACACTTGGCTGGGCTCCCCCGGCTCTGGAGGGCCGAGATTCATGGGAGATGAGGTCTGCCCCGACGAGCACAGCGCATGAGTCACTCTCACGTAGATGGGCTGACACAAGGATCAGCAGCCAAGCCCACGGGGACAGGCCAGGAGGAGCTGAAGGGACTAAATCTGACTTGCAGGCACCTCGGGAGGGGCACGGGCACAGCTTATAACCAGCACAAAGGTTCCTGACACCACTGAATAAAAGGAGGGTTTGTCACTGCCCCAGGGTTTGGTGTCAGGGTTCAGCCTCAGGCTGAATGCAGGAGGGAAAATAAAAAGCAGGGAGCCTGGTCCCAGATGAATGACACGAAACTCCTTTTGAGGGGCTGGCAGACTGGGCAGGTGTCACCCAAATGCTCCGGGAGGCCAGCATGCCAGGGGCCTCAGCCCAGCCTCTCAGTGAATTCGGTGCCCACAGCCTAGCTCGGCCCTGGCAGCAGGTGCCTCTGCCAGATGTGTGGGTCAGCACTGCTGATGCTCCAGTCTGGAGTTTAATTCAGGCTTTTGCTCCTAATAACAGCACAAGATGAATGAAACAGAATTGCAGGCAATAGGAAAGGAGCCCAGATACCAGAGTATGGACAGCAAGGGGGTGATTTTTACCAGCACTCTCCAAAGTGCTGTAATACAAGGAAAAAAACACTGGTGAAAATAAACTCAACAAAACAAAAAACCCCAAACAGCTGGGTTTTTGGTGAAACTGTCCTGTGAACACAACTTTGCCACTTTTTCTCTTATATTTACAGAATTTCCCAGCCTTTTAAAGAGACTGCAGCTGAGACAATGCCCTCAAAGCCCCCTCCCCACCAGAACCCGGTTTAAAGCAGTTTGCCAAATACAGAAAGTTACACAGGCCAAAGGAATCCTGTGTCAGAGCTGCTCCAAGCACAAGGACGTCTGCCAAGATGATGGAATCACTCAAGATGGAGGAGACAGCCTACCCCATCTGCCAGCAGGATACTGGGCACATGGCAGGTCTGCTGCTGCTCAAGTGTAACCATACAGGGAACCAACATTTTGCTGAATATCTGCCATGAAGTTCAAAGCTGGGGTATCTTTGTACTTCTCATTTCAATACCACCAGACCCAAGACACTTGATTTGTACAAGGAGGACAAATCTAAAGCATCTGGTATGGCAGCAACTTTGGATCACCTAATGCTTGATTGAAATAACTGGTCTCACTGAGGCTAAAGGAAAAGCCAAAACCAACAACTCCCACCTCTTTGGAAGCCACATGGAATCTCCCAGAGCAGCACATTTTATCTGCCACAGGGGAATATAAAGGCGACACAGTAACAATGAGTATGCATGGGACACAGTATCGATGTACTTAGAGGTTGAGAGGAAGAAGAACCTCCTGCCATTCAGTCCCAGATGTGTGAGATCTACCTTAAAACATCATTAATTTATTAAAGAACTCTTTTATTGCCTTAAAGAGACATCCTGCCTGAGAGGAGAGCAGAATGGTCTCCCCCACTGCATCAGCCCTTAAGATACCAAAACCACAAGCTCCTGAATGAGTTTCACTGGATGAGAAAAAATGGTTCCAGCAGTGCCACAGTGTGAGCTGCAGTTCATCCACCCTGTGACAACACTTTTGTTAGCCATTGTCTTTTCTCTGTGAAAGTGTGATTAAAAAAACCCCAAACCTCAGATTGTATTGGAAGCAAATCTATTTCTTTTGTTTGAGCTAAAGGATTCTGGGAGGAAAACAAGGGTGAGGAAAATAATAGGTGAGAAGGTACGGAATGAAAGTAATCAGTGAAACCTTCAGTCCTGCTGATTCTCCCTGTCTGCCCAGCAGGTACTGGGGCAGAGGGGGCTGGCAGGGATGCAGGCAGGACAGGAGATAGGGTGGGCTGCTCCCTGTCCCAGCTGCAGACCCTATCCCCTCCAGCCATGGGGTCTCTGCTTGCCTGGGACAGGAGGTGCCCAGACCCATCCTCAGGGGCTCAGACATCCCAGCAATGGCTCTTCCATGTCACCACGTGAGCCAGCACACACATTACAGGAGATTTCTACCCTGCTGCAGGACTGACTGGCACAGTCAGGCAGCACTATGCTTCAAGATGAGACACTTGTATACATTGGAACCTAAGAACAGAGAGCTGAAATCCTAAGTAAGAACTGCAAGTGAAAAAGCAGGGGGAAAAAATGCTATCTGGAAAATATGAGTGCATGCCTCAAGGTTGGCAGTGAGGCATGTTCCAGTCTCCTGCTCAGCCATTCCCTCACTCTGGTCCAGGCAGTGTCTCCTCATCATCTTGTGCTACAAACCATGCTGAGAGAACTTTTGCAAGCAGTGGGACTCCTCTGGGCAAAGGGCTTCTCACAGAAGCAAAAAAAAACAAAGAGAAAAAAAAAGGTGGAATCTGTAGCTTTCCACGTGGCTCAGAAATCAACAGGTTTCCCAAACTGGAGATTCTGCGCACACAATTGCCCACTAATTGTTTTATCTGGAGTGGCTGGGGACTTGTGTTTGCTTTAAGAGAAAGCACCGTGCCTGGGTGGGAGAAAAAGTGCTCCAGGCTGCTCTCACCCCTCTTTAGCACACAGCAGGAGTCCCTAGGGCACAATGCCCACTTTCCAGTGACTTTTGCCAAGTTTAGGGCTGCCCACCTTGGAAACTCACACTCTGCCTTACCAGGTATCTCAAGTAACACCTCCAAAGCTATGAATTTACACAAAACTTTGGATTTCCATCTTTTTGTCCCACATCTAATTCTAAGTAACTTTCACTACCTTCCTGCAATAATCAGAGAACCACTGAAGCCATAAAAGCTCCCTGAGACCACGGAGTCCAACTGCTCCCCCAGCACTGCTCAGACCACCACTAACCCACGTCCCCAAGTGCCACATCCACGAGTCCATTAAATATCCCCAAACGGTGACTTCACCACTACCTGTGGAGTTGGGCAAGAAACTTTTCGGG
>VWYP01014897.1:13991-56938 GCA_013400435.1 Pycnonotus jocosus | reverse complement strand
TGGGATGGGATGGGATCTGCAGGATGGTTGGGATGGGATCTGTGGGATGGGATCTGCAGGATGGCTGGATGGGGTCTGTGGGATGGGGTCTGTGGGATGGGATCTGCAGGATGGGATCTGCAGGATGGCTGGATGGGGTCTATGGGATGGGATGGGATCTGCAGGATGGCTGGATGGGGTCTATGGGATGGGATGGGATCTGCAGGATGGCTGGATGAGGTCTGTGGGATGGGATCTGTGGGATGGGATGGGATCTGCAGGACGGCCTGGCCACAGCGTGTGACAGCAGTTCTGGCTGCTGGGGTGGGAACAGTGACTCTGCTGGGGATGTGGGACCAAAGCTGCACCCCAGGCCCAGCTCTGAGCTGTCTCCTGGAACCCTGCTGCCAGCTCTGAACACATGAATCCCTTTCCTTGCTCCCACCCCAGAAAATGAAGGGCCCCGAGGTGATCAGCTTCATCGAGCAGGGCAAGCGCATGGAGTGTCCCCAGGAGTGCCCTGCTGAGATGTACTCCCTGATGCAGCAGTGCTGGACATACAGGTGAGCGTCTCCCCAGGCTGTCAGCTCCAGCAGAGTCACCAAATCCTGGAATGGCACTGGAAATTTGGCTTGGAAAGGACCTTAAAGCCCATCCAGTCCAACCCCCTGCCGTGGGCAGGGACACCTTCACTGCACTGGTGACAGCACAAAGCCAATGGTGGCTCCTGGCTCTGTTTGTGATGATCCCCCAGCCCAAGATGATTTTTTTATTATCAAACCCCATTTCCCCATCAAGCCAGTCCTGGAAGATCCCCAAGGCTCGGTGCCTTTGCCCCTCTCCATCCCAGAAAAGTCTCAGCTGCCTCCTGAGGCCTGGCCCAGCCAGGCTCTCTGTGTGTCCCCTCATTTAACCAGGCCACTTTTGTCCTCTCTGATGATTTTATTTGTTCCTCTCTGCCCTTGCAGATGGGAAGAACGTCCAGGATTTGTGGCTGTGGAAAACATCATCCGCTCCTACTACTACAGCATTGCTGCCAAGCCCGAAAATGGGCCAGACACGGGGGACAAGGCCAAGGCAGCTCCTCCTTGAGATTCCCTCTCTGCTCCTCCTCCTGCCCTGGATGGACCTGGAAAGGCTCTTTGTGAAGTTTTTGCTTTAATCTCTCAAATGCTCCTCTGGAAATGAGGATGTGGGGGTGTGAGTGCCCCACAGACAGGGACACCCAGCTGTGCCCCCAGCCTGACCCAGCCCAGGAGTGCAGACAGTGCCAGAGACCCTTCCCAATTCCACACCTGGATCTTCCCAATTCCAAAGCTGTCCCAGGATCCCAGAGCTTTGTGCTTCCCAGGCTCACTGAGGATGAACTCTGTTGGCTCCACAAAACCTGGATTTTTCCAGATCCTTTCCCAGGAAACCAGGGGGTGCCCATTTCTGGTGGGATTTGCACAGCCCAGGGAGCCACCGAGCCCTTTTCCCCTTGGATTAGGGCAAGGAGCAGCTGGTTTGCAACTGGGATGGGGAGGAGCAGTGGGACAGAGCTGGTGCCACTGGTTTGTCCCCGTGCAGCCCTGGCCAGCACTGAGCAGGTGTCACCCAGCCCCCCAAGGTGGCTCCCAAACAATTCCAGGAGCAATCCCTCAGCTCCTGGATCCCACCTGGCCCCTCTGTGCTGATGGAATATCGTTTTTTCAAGCTTTAAAACCGGTCACCCTATAAATAAACTGTTCTTTGCTCTGAACATCCCATGGCTCAGATCATTGAACTTTTGAGAAATGCTGGCAGCTGCTTCAGGCTCCTTCCCCCAAAACCCCCCAAACCCATCAGGATGAGAGAACCCTCCAACGCTGCCTTTTTAGTGTTAGAAAATTGCTTTATTCTCAGCTCTGGGTGTGGATGGGGCTGACAAAATCCCAGCCTCCACACAGCCCCTGATCCGAAACTTCCTCACCTTTTTAGACATTTTTAGCAAACAAAGCAGTGAATGTTCATTGCAGCACATCAAGGTTAGCTCAGCAAACTTGACAGTTTTAGTCGTTTTTGCAGGCTGTGTTCCCACAAAAGGAGCTTGGCTACGTGCTAAAAGTAATTTAAGAACAACACATTGTCTATAATTAATACATTGGTTGTGATTAATTAACTAAAACGTAATTAAAACCATTAGCTAAAAGCTATTTTAAAAGTTTTATCATTTCCAACAAGCTGGCAAAGAAAATCAATGTAATTTCCCTTTATTAAGCCAGGATTTCCCTCCTCGATGCTCTCCTTGCCCAACCTGGCAACCTTTGGGGCTGGTTTTGCTGCACAGCTGGAAGGGTTTTTTCATGTTTTTGTGCAAAAAAAAATTTAAAAAAACTAAAAATTGCTGAGCTGTGTGTGCTGTGCAGGATGGCCCGTGGTGGGGCTGTGCTGCAGAGAACAGAGAGGCTGTGAAGGCTGGGGGAGCAGAGGAAGCAGGAGGTGGGAGCCCTGAGATGCAGCGAGCACAAGAATTTATCTTCTCACCATCTCCTGGTAGCTGAAGCCACAGAGCAGCTGCCCCCCAGTGTTGCACTTTTTTGGGGGTGCAGCATTCGTTGTTGGAGTTTGGAAAGGACCAGGCAGACAGTTTGAGGTCAGCATGCGAAAATCTCTTTATTCTGATTTTCTGACTCCATTTCTATCCACTGTACAAAGGTGGCCAATTATTGGCCAAAGCAGAGCATCCCATCACTTGGATTGGTGTTCATCCCAATCACTCAAATATTCTATCAGAACCAAGGAATGTAAACATTTCTTATTTACATGAAAAAGGCTTTGGGAACTCAGCTCAGAGTTTGAAAACATCAGAAGGTTTTTATTTAATATAAGACATGCAAAAGCAGAGTCACAGCCCAGCACCTTGTCCTGGGGGAAAACAAACAGCCTCAGGCCAGGGCACAGCTGAAAGCCTGGGGGAGAGAGGGATTTGGGCTGAAAACAAAGTTCTGGGGAGCACTGAGATAATTCACCTCATGGAGATCTGAATTAACCTCGGTCCCAGCATCACTGAGCCAGGTTTGATGAAAAACTCAGGAGTTTCCTTGCTTGGACAGGAGCCTCCAGAGACACCAACCCTTCATGGGGCATTTTCTCTCTCAAGCCCATCAGCTTGTCCTGAATGTTGGAACTCTGGAGATTTGATCCCTCCCAGCAGAGAGCAGATCAGGGATCCAGGAGAAGCTGCCTTGTCCCTGTTTCTTCAGTCACTCAGTGCAGGAAAAAAAAACCTCTCCTCTCTGTCATGTTTTCCTCCCAGAGAAGCAGCTCTTTAGCTGGAAAAGAGAAGGCTCAATGTGTTTTCTACTTGAGAGCCACTGCCAAAACATTTTGTTTAGACTTTGTTTTCAAAACAAATCCTTTTTTCTGTTTCGAAATGGATTTTTGCAATAAATTTTCAGTTAACTGGACACTGCTATTTTTTTTTTTCAAACAGGGAAGGAAAGCACCACAGAAATATTCCAGAGAAACTTCTGCTTTAGTTGGAGGCAGTTTTGAGTGTGTGTATCCACACCCCGAGAGGCAGGACATAAATCCCTTGGGATTATGCTGGAGGGAAAGGGTTCATCCTGCCTGGGCTGGGGATGGTTTGGGTTGGGAGCTGTCTGTTCCAAGAGCACTGGAAAATATCAGGAAGAGGAAAAAGGAGTGAGATGAGCAGGACCTGAAGCCACAAGGCTCCTGTGAATTTGTGATTCCTGTTTTTGGGATGTGCAGGGTCTGACAGGCACCACTGAGGGGAATTTCCCTGGAACTGAGGCCCTGATCATCCCCTGCCATTCCAGAGGGACTCAGCCCTCTCTCAGTGGGAACAACTCCAGGTCTCCAGGCCCTGCAGCCTCTCCTCTCTCCCTCCACAGCAGGGATTTCTCCAGCCCTGCCTCTCTCCCCATTCCCTGCTGCAGGTGCAAGGCCCTGTGGAGCTGCAGCCCCTTCCCTGTCTGATCCCAGGGATTTGGGCTTGGAGAGGAGCTGTGCCCTGCTAAAGGCAGCACTTGGAGAGCACAGGCTTGCAGCTCTGTGGCACTGCTGATCTTCCAGAAACTTCCCCAAATCCTCTCTTTTACTCCTTGTCAGAACCCAGGGCATCTCTGTGGCTTCCCTGGGAGCTCAGGAGACCCTGGCCAGACAGTCTGGGAACTGAGCAAAGGGAATTTGAGTTTTATCCAAGAGCACTGAAATACCCTGGACCTGTCCAGGGGGGTGACCAGGGGGGTTTTGCCTCTGTCCATGGGGGTCACAGACCCTGGCACAAAGCAGAGATGAATTACAAATCTCAAGAGTGTGAAACAGTAGTTTAGTTTATCACAGAGTGAGAAATCTGTAGTTTTAGGGTTTTATAATAGCAGCAGATGAAGACAAGATGGAGATTTTGGGGCGGTCCCTGAGGCTCTTCTTCTTCTTCACTTCCATCTTCTGCTGTGACATTAGCACAATATAGTTTAGAGAGATTGGGTAGAAGTAGAGATGACCTGTTAGTACAGATAGTGAGTATTGGCATATAAATGTAAACTAAGAGATGTAAGAAGGGGCACAAAGGAGCTCAGCCTGCCCAGGGGTGGGCAGTCCTGCCATGGCTGAGGTGCAAGACAGATCACACTGGGCACAGAGAGAACTGTGAGATAAGAAAAGACTAAACAACATGATAAATCTTGAAAAAACAGAAGCCTGAAGCCTCCATCTCTTTCTTGCATCTGGCTCAAAGATTCCAGGAGGGCTGAAAGGACTCTGACCACCTGAATGTTGGAAATCAATGATCCAACACTTCCTTCCCTCCTTCCCTGCACTCATCCATCTCCCTCTGCTCTACCCAAACCCTTCAGGCTCTTTGGAATTTTCCGCTCTCAGTGCAAGGGAAGGGATGAACTTCACCCTCTGAGCACCCACAGATAAGGTGACAGTGCTGGTTCTCATCTGATCATCACTGTGACACCCCAACAGATCCCCCAGCCTGAGCGGGCTCATCCCAAGCTCTCTCATCACCAGCACACCTCTGTTATCACCAGCACACCTCTGTTATCACCAGCACAACTCTCTTATCCCCTGTACATCTCTCTTATCCCCAGCACATCTCTGTTATCCCCAGCACACCTCTGTTATCCCCAGCACACCTCTCTTATCCCCAGCACAGCTCTCTTATCACCAGCACACCTCTGTTATCCCCAGCACACCTCTCTTATCACCAGCACACCTCTGTTATCACCAGCACACCTCTCTTATCACCAGCACACCTCTGTTATCCCCAGCACACCTCTCTTATCCCCAGCACACCTCTGTTATCCCCAGCACACCTCTCTTATCCCCAGCACAGCCCTGGTGAGCAGTTGCACACAGCACAAGGACAAAGTGACCTTTCCATCGCTCTCAGGTTTTGTTCAGCAGCACAAAAACGGGCCCCAAACCAGCTCTGGGTTCCCTGACCTCTGTTTCAGAGCCCTGAGGAATTCCCTCACCCCATGGAAAAGGAGATTTTCCCTTCTCCCACTGGGCTGATCCTTTCTTGGCCAGCAGTGAAGGCAACCACGGAGGCACAGAGAGCTTTGGGCCTGCCAAAAGTGCCCTTCCAAAGCTCCCAATTCTCCATGGAATTCAGGTGACCCTCTGATCCCACACTGTGCTCTCCTCTCCCTGCAGGACAGGAGATCCTCTCGTTCCTGAATCCATCAGGAGGACGTGAGGTAGGGAAGGCTCTGCCTTCTCAGGAGTTCTCAGGGGCCTGGAAGAAAAGCTCCCCTCCACCTTTGGTTGTTTTCCTGCTTTTCCTTCCCAAGGGATTCCTCCTTTTTTATATTCCAAGGCTTTCCCAGCTCAGAGCAGTCAAACCACACTCAGCACAACCATCCCTGGGCTGAGCCAGGGCCACCCCTGCTCTGCTCCCAGGAGATCCCACCTGGAATTCTCTGCACGGTTCTGGTGCTCCCAGCATGAGAAGGACACGGAACTGTCCTTGGAATGAGTCCAGAGGAGGCCACAAAGGGACTGGAGCACCTCTGGGTGGGGTTCACATGGAGAAGGGAAGGTTGTGTGGAGAGCTCAGAGCCCTTCCAGGGCTCCAGGGAAGCCACAATGGGATTCTGCACCAGGAAATGGAGTGTCAGGACAAGGGGAATGGGGTTAGACTGGAAGAGGGGAAATTTGGATGGGATATTGGGCAGGAATTCCTCCCTGTGAGGGTGGGGAGGGCCTGGAATGGTCTTCCCAAAGCAGCTGTGGCTGCCCCTGGATCCCTGGCAGTGCCCAAGGCCAGGCTGGACAGGGTTTGGAGCAGCCTGGGATGGTGGAAGGTGTCCCTGCCATGGCAGGGGTGGAATGAGAGGAGCTTTAAGATCCCTCCCAACCCAAACCACTCCAGGATTCTAATTAGCCAAATCTAATTGCAGAGGTTTCTGCCATGGATCCAGGAAGAAAAAAGGATGTGCCAGGGCCTGGAAGATGCAAACTGAGGTGCAGAATTAGAGATTTCTCTGACAAGTGCAGGTGATGGGGTTGGTTTAGGTATTAACAAATATCCAAGGCCTGGGGAAAATCAGCTCTCTTCTCACAGCAGGAGGAAATTACTTTGTTTGCCATCAGGAAATCTGGTGGAGCAGATGAGAACTGGACTCAGCCAAAAGGTTTCTTCTTTTCTCTCTGGTTTGTTTGTTTGGTTTGGGTTGGGTTTTGATTTGGGGTTTTTTTTGTTGTTGGTTTGGGTTTTGTTTTTGTTTTTGTTTTTTTTTTTTGGTTGGTTTTTGTTTTTTAAATTTTATCCTGGTTTTCCCTGTTGGAAATCTCTGTCCTTCATGTGCATTTTCTTCAGAAAAGCAGAAAATACCCATTCTCCTGTCCCAAAGAGAGAGGAGGAGACAGTGCAGGACCAGTGATTCACCTGAATTCCATGACAAAAATGTGAGATTTGGGGGTGTATTTTTGGCCTTCCTGATTGTCAGACATTTCACTGCTGGTCAGGGATGGGACAGCCCGATGGGAGAAGGGAAAATAGCCAGGGACAGCTTGGAAAACACCCTTCAAAAATCCCTCAAGTGGATTATTTTGGGTTTTTAACCAACAACAGAAACCTTGGAAAAGAAGAGATCCTTATGGGACCCTTCCAGCAATGATGCTGGTGGAGAGTGGGAAATCCATCCTCACTCATCTCTTCCAACTCCCAGAGACCCCCATGTGGGGACAGGAGCACCCTGTGGGGTGGGGACAGGAGCACCCTGTGGGGTGGGGACAGGAGCACCCTGTGGGGTGGGGACAGGAGCACCCTGTGGGGTGGGGACACTGCTGGCAGGTCCTGCAGCGAGCCAGGAGGTGCAGAGAGCCTCAATGACACCCATGGCACAAAGAGAAGCTGTTTTTGTCCCTGACTGCCACCAGCCAGCAGAGGCAGTGCCAGTGGTGTCAGGAGCTGATTCTCTGGGCTGGTTCTTGTGGCCATCACCCTTGAGCCACTGGGAGATGTGTCCAGGGGACAGTGCCTGGTGTCCCCATGGCCTCCTTAAAGCCTCTGCTCTGCTGAGGTGGCACTTTGGGGCCTTGTTCTTACAGCCTGGAGGATTTGTGGGTACCCAGGAGTTTGGCTCTGGATCTGAGCTCCCCTTGGGTCCCATCCTGCTTCTCTCCTCCACTTCTGGGTTCTCCTTCCTGTGACCTCCAACCTTCCCTCCTGTGACCTCCAACCCTCCCTCCTGTGACCTCCAACCCTCCCTCCTGTCACCTCCAATCCTCCCTCCTGTCACCTCCAATCCTCCCTCCTGTCACCTCCAACCTTCCCTCCTGTGACCCTCAGCCCAGGCTTGTGGCTCTAACCAGGGTGAAGAATCCTCAAACTGAGCAGAAAAATACCTGGGTGTCAACAGGTTAAAAAAACGCCTTCAGTAAATACATTTTGCAATTAAATCAATTAATTAAATTAATCTACCCAGTCATTGCTGAGGGAAATGCTTCTCTTTGCTGCCCTGGCTCACCCATCAGCTGGGAAATGCTGTGGCCACAGCTCCACGAAGGCCAGGGCTGTGTGGTGTTGCTTTGCTTTTGCCTACCTTAAACTTGCTTTCTGAAATTTGAGCTAAAGCATTATGATGTTTTTAGAACTCAGGGAGAGTTCTCACACTTTTCACCTAAATAAGAAAACGTTTTCATTCTTTTGCTACGAGAGAAGCATTTGAGTGATTGGGATGTTCACCAATCCAAATGATGAGGAGACAAACCTTTGGCCAATAATTGACCAATATAAATGGAGTCAGAAATTTAAACAAAGAGAATTCTTGCCTGCTGACCCCAGACCTGTCTGCCTTGTCCTTTCCAAACTCCAGCCACGAATTCTGCACCAACAGTGCAACAGTGTGGGCAGGGGTTGAGCTGGCAGGGGTTGAGGGCCCTTCCAAGCACCTGGCCAGGCTTTGCTTTGTTTCCACCGAAAGCTCTGATGGAATAAAAACCTTTCCCCAGAACCCTTCAGTTGGGCCTCGTCAGCGTTCTCAGGTGGAAAATTCCTGTTCCACCCCAAGTCACTCATTCCTGGGGGCAGGGAGTGGGTGTAGGGCACGGTCCTGGCAGGGCTGGGCCACATCCTCTGGCACGATGGAAACTGAGATGAGGTGGGGCAGCTCCTTCCCCAGATCAACAAACTCCACGTGCCACATCATCCTGGGCAGCATTTTGGCCACATGCCAGTGGAATTTGGGAAATCCAATGAGACTGGAATGGCAAAGAGTCAACAGCCTTTGACCTAAAAAGAATAAAAAATCCTGTCGAGGTGAGAAGCATCTGAGGTGGGGGTTGATATCTCCTGATCTTCTCTCATGGAACAAGGGACAGGATGAGAGGAAACGGCCTCAAGCTGCTCCAGGGGAGGTTTGGATTGGATATTGGGTGGAATTTCTTCATGGAAAGGGTGGTCAGCACTGGAAGGGGCTGTCCAGGGCAGTGGTGGAGTCATCAAAACCTTTTGAGTGTGGCACTTGGGGACACGGATCAGCGGTGACCCTGGAGCTGGTGGGTTGATGGTTGGACTTGATGATCTTTAAGGTCTTTTCCATCCTTAATTCCATGATTCTGTGTGGAATCCTGTGATTCTCTGATTTAGCCCTCTGTTGCTCCCAGAGCTGGGATTGCAGAAATAACACAGTTAATCCTGTGGGAATTGGCTTTATCGCTGCACAGCAATGCCTCAATGTAAAATAAATATTCATTCATTTAAATTCATTTAATTTAGCACATTTTGCTCTACTGTAGCAAATCTCACAGAAAATGATGATTTTATTTGCTATTAAGAAGCACCTGTGCAAGAGACACCTTCAGGAAGGAACTCAGGGTGCCTGTGGTAAAAATATAAGGGAATCACAGAAATAAGGGAATCACAGAAAATAAGGGAATCACAGAAATAAGGGAATCACAAAAGTAAGGGAATCACAGAAATAAGGGAATCAGAAAAATAAGGGGATCACAAAAATAAGGAAATCACAGAAATAAGGGAATCACAGAAATAAGGGAATCAGAAAAATAAGGGGATCACAGAAATAAGGGAATCACAGAAATAAGGGAATCACAGAAATAAGGGAATCACAAAAATAAGGGAATCACAGAAAATAAGGGAATCACAGAAATAAGGGAATCACAGAAATAAGGGAATCACAGAAATAAGGGAATCACAGAAAATAAGGGAATCACAGAAATAAGGGAATCACAGAAATAAGGGAATCACAGAAATAAGGGAATCACAGAAAATAAGGGAATCACAGAAATAAGGGAATCACAGAAAATAAGGGAATCACAGAAAATAAGGGAATCACAAAATCTCCTATCTTGCTCCAGCTTTTTAAATTGAAAATGTAACTGGTAGCTATTCACCAACTTAAAAAGCAAAATTAAAATGCTGATTGGAAAAAAAAGTGGTTGCAATGATGAATGAAAGATAAAACATCTCCTCCAACCAGCGGAAAAGGGGAAAGTGTTTTCTTTTATGTGTTTTTGCTTTCATAAAAAAGAGAAAAAAAGGACGGAAAAAGTGCTTGATGTACCAAAAGTGGGTTAAAAACAGCCACAGGAAGGCAGATCCCAGATCCTGCCAGCACATCCCCAAATTCAGCACCCATTTTCCCAAATGTGAAGCAGCAAAGACTCAGCAAAGAGGGAGAGATGCTGTACAGAAGGCTGAGAGCTGCTATTTAGGGCAGCCTGTTTAACACCCCAGAGCTGTGCTGGCACACTCACAAAAATCACAACTGAACCGACACTGGGAGGAGCTGCAAAGACACAGCAAAGGTGGGGAAGGGGCAGAGCAGCTGCTAAGCAAGAGCAGAAATAATGACACGGGCTCAGGTGATGAAAGGAGGAACTTTTGGGGTAGAATATAAAAATCTGTTCACAGACAGAGCAGGGAATTGAGCAAAGGGCAGTGGAGCCTCAGCACAGGCAATATTTCAGAGGATATCCCAAGGATAATCGACAGGAAGCAGGTTTTAAAGGGGGTATTGGATTTTACTTTGTCGTGTTTAATTCTGATTTCATGTCAGATCATCTGGTTTTTCTCTGTTATTTTAATTTTAAAAGTGAGCCAAGAAATCTCTCCTTTAGGTTTTCTTAATTCGTTTTTCTAAATCAAGGATTTGGTTGTAGCTTCCCCTGATCAAGAATTCCTCTTTTTTTTCATTAGGATTTAGGGATTTTTGACCTTTTTTCTCTGGTAGTAGAACAGGCAAAGGCCATTCCTCTGAAATGGGTCACACTTGCCTCCACATCCAACCAGTTTTGCCCTCAGGGATCAGAGCCCGTGAGAGGATGGAGAAATCCAGCTGGACAGGATGGAAATGGGAGCTCACACTGCTGGAGGAGGACACTCCCTCCACAGTTGTCCCTTTGTCCCTGGGACCCAGATGGATCAAGATGCCTCAAGACAGCCCCAGGCTCAGGAAAACCAACGTAAGGGAAAATCAGATTCATGGGCAGGGTTAAACGAGGAGGGGATGAAGTGATGGGAATTTGTGGAGGTCATTCTTCCCAGCAAGTCGATGGAAGGAGGATGTCGATGTTCCCTTTGAGCAGTTTCCAAAGGACACTGTGACTTAGAGAAGATTAAATCCTCATTTTCCCTTCTGGTATTTTGGAGTTGGAGCCTTCAGAGTGGGGAATGACATCCCTGGGGGTTGTCAGGTGTGTGGGAAAGGTTTTGTGTGGCTGAAGTCACCCAGGGCTGAGTGTCCTGCACACAGGGACAGAGCTGGGGCTCTGCTGGCACTGGGCCTGCCCGAGTTATCATGGAATTATGGAATGGGTTGGGTTGGAAGGAACCTTAGAGCTCATCCAGTGCCACCCCTGCCATGGGCAGGGACACCTTCCACTGTCCCAGGCTGCTCCAAGCCCTGTCCAGCCTGGCCTTGGACACTGCCAGGACATTTCCACATCTGCTCTGGGCACCCTGTGCCAGGGGCTCCCCACCCTCTCATTGTCTGTGCCCCTTCCTGCAGCACCCCCCAAACCCACACCATCCCCTCTGCTGGGGAATGGCCAAGGGGACTCTCTGGGACCCCTGGGGGAAGGAATAACCCCTGTGGGAAGGAATAACCCAGTGCCAACCCCTCTGCTCCCAAAGCTTCTGCGGGCAGGGAGCCACGGGGCTCCTGTGCTGCCCCATTCCCTGCCCAGGGCTGGAAGGAAATCATCCTCCAGTGAGTAACCAAGGAGTAAAGTGCTGGCACGGCCTGGCCCGGGGTGACACAGCAGATGGCACAGTGCTTTAGTGCCAGGAGCTGCTGCCAGCCCTCAAACAATGGCTCAGGCGTGACAGAAGGGACCAGGGAGCTCTCCAGCCCCTCAGGCCAGCTATTCCCCAGGGGTGAGTCCTGCCAAAACCCTGAGCTGACTGTGTGTGCCAGCAAATCCATCCCAACCCCAAACCCCTCCAAAAAGCACAGGAGAGGGAACCCAGCTCAGCTTTGGCTCATCCCTGCAGCCCAACCCCAAATCTCCTTCCCCAGCTGTGGTCCCTCTCCAGTTCTGGCTCAGTTTCCTTTTCTCCTGTGACAGCAACTTCCAGAGTTTTTTCCTGCAGGATGGCTTTTGCTTCATTTTGGATAAAAATGCTCTCAAAGCCCTGCAGGGATTGGCAGGATGGGCTGAGGAGCTGCAGACAGGCTCTATTCTTCTGGGCAGCTGGGCTGGGTGAGCACCGGGGCCAGCTCTGCCCTGAAAATGCCATTGTGGCACTTCCCAACATGCCAATAACGCCCTCTTAACTCAGTGAAACACTAAAATAAATGTTAAAAAAAAATGATAAACCCCAGCTGAGCTGGGCTCAGGGTGGTGGCAGAGCAGTGATTTGGGTTTTGGGGTTCAGGGTAAGAGGGTGAAGAAGTGGAGAGGGGAAAGGCGCTGGGGCTGAGGGCAGGGGAGGAGCTGTGGTGGCTCCTGTGGGCACTGGGCGAGCTCAGGGTTTGAAGATGAGGTTCAGATGCAGCATCTGAGCAGAAAAGGTGAGAGCTGACCTTGGAAAGGAGCAGCTCTGAGGGGGCTCAGCCCTGCCTTCAGTTAGGAGGGGAAACAGAGCAGGACAACAAAAACCCCCTGGGGGAGGAGGGAGATGTTTCTGCAGAGAAAAGTCCGGTGGTGCTGCTGCTTTGTGGAGCTGCTTTGGAATTCTCAGCTCCTGGCAATGATTTTGTCAACAGAAAAATGGGTTTGGGTTTGGAGAGTTTTTCTTTGCAACCTTTGGAGGGTTTCTTCAAACAATACATCTGGAAAGTAAAGAGCACCCTGTTTTTTTTTTTTTTTTTTTGTTTGTTTGTTTGGGTTTTTTTGGTTTTTTTTGGCTGTGATGTTTTGATTGTCCAAGCTGGAAACCACTGGGGACAGGGAAAACAACTGAGGGTGGGTCCCCAACTGCTGTTATGAAATTCGGTTTGAATTGAAAATTGAGTGTTGCTGTGGAAAATTCTCCTTGGTGAGAATTCACATTTCTGTGGAAAACCTGTTTTGAACAAAATATTTCACAGGGCTTTTTTCATGACAGACTGCTCAGGGATGAAGTTACCTGATCCTTGAAAATCCAAAATGCAGGAAATCTCCTTTTACAGTTGGATGTGATTGGCTCATCCCTGTTCCTTGCACTTCCTTAAAATCACTGTATTTCCTTAAAAATGCTTTCTATCCCTCTTTTCACAACAATCCATTTTAAATGTTGAATTTCGACTCCAGTTTTTGGAGCTAGCAAGGCCTTTTATGTCACAATCTTATTCCTTCACAGCTAAAAACAATTTTTTGCAAAATTGGCATTTTCTGAAGGAAAATTTCTATATTACCAGACCAAAAAATCCCCAAACCAAACCAACCAAACAAACAAACAAAACCAAACCCCCCAAAAAACCCCCCAAACCCCCCAAACTACCAAACCACCACCCTTATAAAGCATTACATTATATGATATTGTATTGTATTATATTATCAATAAAAAGATGAGAGGATGTGCTTCTTCTTCCCAAGATAAAAATCTAAAATAAATCAGAACCTTACAAACGTCTGCTTCTCTCCATTCACTAGAAGGGAAATCTTACAAGATCTTTCCACGTGGAGAAACCCTGCAGGAGCAGAAGGAGCAGATACCTAAAGTTCAGTGCAACCAGGAGTCTCCCAATTCCCACTTTTGGGAGCAATAAGAGAGAAGAGTTACATCTACAGCCCAGCCCTGATTGCCTGGGAAGAAAAGAGTCTCCCTTACTCACAAATAAAATGGAATAAAGTAAAATAAAATAGAATAAAGTAAAATAAAGTAGAATAAAGTAAAATAGTATAAAGTAAAATAACAAAAAATCAGCTGACACCCACAGATGTGAATGAAAGTGGAATCTCTGCAGAGATTTGGATCAGGTATTGGGCAGGAATTGTTGTTCCCTGGGAGGTTGGGGAGGCCCTGGAATGGATTTCCCAGAGCAGCTGTGGCTGCCCCTGGATCCCTGGCAGTGCCCAAGGCCAGGCTGGACAGGGCTTGGAGCAGCTTGGGACAGTGGAAGGTGTCCCTGCCATGGCAGGGGTGGCACTGGATGGGATTTAAGGTCCTTTCCAACCCAACCCATTCCAGGATTCTGTGATCAGTCCAGTGAGGCTGATCATTACTGTGAGCAGATTTCCTGCCTTGGCAGCACCAGGATCTTCCCAGTGCTTTTCCATCCTGCAGGAATGCAGGGATGGAAGAGTTGCACAAAACCTGTGCACACCTGAGGACAAAGAACTGGCTCTGCTGGGGACTGGGTGCAGTGCAGAGAAGAAAAAATCCCCTCTGGGCTTTGCTGCCCCTTTCCCTCTTTATGATCCTGCCAGGACCCTCTGACATCTGCTGGACACCAAACAGGGCCTGGGCTGCACCCAGAGTGGGCTGGGGAAAAAAAGTGGAATATTTCATACTGGGGTTTGAATCATCCCAGTTACAGAGGAAGTTTTTGTTCACAGAATCATGGAATGGTTTGGGTTGGAACTGAAGGATCAACCATGGCAGGGACACCTTCCACTGTCCCAGGGTGCCCAAAGCCCTGTCCAGCCTGGCCTTGGGCACTGCCAGGGGCAGCCAGAGCTGCTCTGTGGGTCAGAAGCAGATCCAGCACCAGCCTGAAGCTGCACTGGAAGCTCAGGGAAGGGCGCTGTGACCCTCGGAGCTGAGGAATTCAGAGGGGGAATTTAATTGCTCGGAATCAATCCGTTAATTGGGGCTGTCCTTTAGCACAGAATTTGCTGTGTCCCAGCATTTGATTTGCCAATATTGAAACATCTCAAAACCCCGAATATCCCTGTTTGTTTGTGCTGCTCTGTGTTGCCAATCTTGTATAAATTGAGATTTATTTTGTTTTTATAACCCTTTCTCATCTTCCTCCTCTTCTTCTCCATGTTTGTGACGCTCTGTGTTGTCAATCCTGTATAAATTGAGATTTAAATTGAGATTTATTTTGTTTTTATAACCCTTTCTCATCTTCCTCCTCTTCTTCTCCATGTTTGTGACGCTCTGTGTTGTCAATCCTGTATAAATTGAGATTTAAATTGAGATTTATTTTGTTTTTATAACCCTTTCCCACCTTCCTCCTCCTCCTCTCCGTGTCCCATCCCATCCCGTGTCACCCTCAGGGTACCGCTGTCACCTCTCTGTGCTCCTCACTCTCTCCTGGGTGACTCCACACCTTTTGCAGCGTTTTGAGGCTCAAATTCAGCCCGGAATCCTCCTCCCCTCTCTGCCTTTGTTGGCTGCAGATGTTTCGGGGAGCTCGGAAGCAGCGGTGCAGCNAAAAAAAAAAAGTAGCCAAAAAAGGAGCCAGGGCCATGTGTGGGGGTGCGGGGCTGTCACAGGGCAGGGAGGTGAGGGACACTTGGGGACACGTCCCCGTGTCGCCCTGGCCGGGTGGGTCCCGCTGGAGCCGGGGCATTGCAGGGTGTGGGTGCCATCCTCAAGGTAAGTCCTGCCCAGGGGGCTCGGGGGGATTCATGGAATTGGGGTTTTTCCAGGTGCTGGGGGGCGAAGGAGGAGAAGGAGGAGCCCCTTGCCGGGTTTGTCCCCCCAGCCCCGGGGCTCTCCTGGGGTGGCGCTGGCTGGATGTGGCAGGGGCTCTCCTGGTGTGCCAGGAAAATCGCTGCTTTCTAATTTTTATTAAAAAACTTTCTCATATTTTTCATTTTTTTTCTTTATTTTAAAATCTTTCTATATTTTTCCTGCAGTTTTTCCTTTTCTTATTTTAAAGCCTTTTTCTAATCTCATTTTTTCTCATTTTCTTCTTTCTCTCTTCTTCTTTTTCTTTTTTTTTTCCTCTTTCCCTTTCTCTTTTTACATTTTCCATCCTCCTTTTTCTCTCCCTCTCCCTCTTTTTATTATCTCTTTTTCTATCTTCTATTTCTCTGCTTCTCCCACCTTTCCCTGAATTTCTGTCTCCACACTGGCACCCAGCACCCTCCTTTCCGCTGGCACCTGGATGCACAAATATCCCCAAATATTGCCCTGCCATGTCCAACATCTTCCTCCCTAATTCCTTTTGCCATCCTCAGATGGAAGCGCTGATATTTGTAGATTTTGTTGTATTATTCCATTTTATTTTCCTCTTTGTCAAAGTTGGACCCTTTGGCTGCCTCTTCTTTCCACTGTGCTGATTTGAGCAGCCAGCAGTGGTTTGGATTTCAAGGAAGTTGGGGAATAAATAATTATCCTGTTGATAAAAAAACCTGCAAAAATGACATTTTTTGGGTCTTCCCAGACTAAAGAAGTCTTAACTGAGCACCCACTCAAAGGTTGGAACCTCCAGTTCCACAGGTGACAAAAGCCCTTGGTTGTAACAGAAGGAATAAAAGACTTTTCTTTTAGAAAAAATATTTAAGTTTTATTAAATTTTGGCCATTCTAAAATTGAATTTTGTTGTGCTGTGGCTTCTCACAGGCTGGATTTCTTAGGGGCAGACAAAGATTTGTTGGGATAAGGGAAATACAGTTCCTAATGTGCCAGTTATCCCATATTAGAACCCTGCTCACAATAATTATTGCAGTAATTAATTATAGGGTGACTTCCATGCCAGCACAAGTGGAAGAACCTGCAGATATGAGGCAGAAAATATGAATTGCTCCAATTTCTGGCATTTCTGGTTGCCAAATGCAGCAGGTTTCACTCCAAAAACACGGCTTTCAGAATTCAGGCATCTTTAAGGTGCCCCAGAACTTCAGTTCTCTTATAAAGACTCTAAATCATCAACTGTATCCAGAAAATATTCCAATCCAATCTGAATTTCTTTACAGTGTGCCCTTAAAAGTTAAATTCAAATGAGACCACGTTAGGAAATCAAACCTGAAGGACTTTTGGTTTTGTTTTGTTTGTGGGGTTGGGTTTTTGCTGTTGTTTTCATCTGGGTTTTGAGGCCGCACATTTTTCCTTAATTAAAAAGTGAGACTTCTCTAATGAGGCACCTTTAGCTCAGAGAGGCTTCCAGAAAAACAGCAGATATTGGGAAAATCTGACAAACTCCAGGATTTTTTTTTTTCCCCTGAGCAGCTGTAAAACATCTTGGAAGCAACGACACCAGGTCCTGGCTTTGCCCTTGGGCATCCCTGCCCTGATTTTTCCTGAGGTGGAAACCTCTAGAGCTCAGCCCAATTTCTGCTGTTCACAAACTGCTTCTATTTCTCGCTCTAATTAATTAATTAATAATTGATCTTCCAGCTTGCCCTGGCTGCAAGGGTGTTTTCCCTGGGCAGGATTGGTTTCAGGGGGGTTCTTACTGTGCTACCACATCAGTGTGGCATCAGCAACTGGGGGTGAAATGACCTTTAAATTTGGGTTTTGGGGAGCTGGGGACTTGTCCCATCTCCTGGGGATCCCTCAGACCTAAAAGATGGGGTGGTGAAACCCTTTTGGTGAATAACCTGCCCTGAGTCAGCTGAAACTGGTGCCAGGCCACAGCTCCCTCCTTTTCCAAAGCTGTGCAGTAATTCATGTTGTTAAAAATGAGTCAGGTAAGGTGTAATTAATAATAAAAAAAAATAAAATAAAATCAGGTAAGGGGTAATTAATAGCAGAAATTCAGGTAAGGTGGAGTTAAGAGCAGGTGTCCTTTGTGTCTCTGAAAGGAAAAGTACTTTTATTTTCTTGTGGAGTCAAGAAACTCCTCCTGTTCCCGCCTTGTGCATGTTTACTGTGCTTCTTAATATTGCAATAATTGGAATAGTGCAAAGATTGGAATAAGCAGGGGATGGAAGAGAGAGTTCATTGGTTTTTTTGCTTTTTTGTGTCACGGTCTGGCTGTTCATTTCTGCTGGTTGGTTGCAAACCTGGAAGGAGTCGAGCAGCTTCAGCGCAAACGCTCCAGGTTTGGCTCGAGCGCAGTTTCAGACGAAAACCCAAATCCTAATTTAGAGCCTTGACTTTATTTAACCAGCATTTTGAGACTGATAAAGCCCTGATAAGGACCCTGCTGCCTTGAGCACGGGAGGCACCAAGATTTGGGGTTGAAATGAGCCCTTTCAGCTTTCGTGGGTTGCCAGCAGCTCTGTGTGTGTTACGGAAATGCAGCAGCCCTGACTGTGCCTGAAAAAATCTTCAGAAGTTTCATTGATTTCCTGTGATGGCAGCATGAAAGGGAAACCTCTGAGAGAAATTCTTGATATTAGCAATTAATGACTGAGAGATGTGATCAGGCTGGGCTGAGAGCGCCTCTGGCACGTGCACGAGTGGAGGAGGCCTGGCAGCCTCCAGGCCAGGCTGCTGGGGATGATTTGCTTCCTTTCTAAAGGAAAAAGAAAGGTTTTTAGAGGATTTCAGGTCCTGTGACAGGATTTCTGCAAAAGAACTCAAGGATGGGAGTGTTCCTGCTGGAAAATTGTCATAAAAATCACAGAATCTCAGATTGGTTTGAGTTGGAAGGGACCTTAAAGCCCATCCAGTGTCACCCCTGCCATGGGACACCTCCCACCATCCCAGGGTGATCCAAGCCCTGTCCAGCCTGGCCTTGGACACTTCCAGAGGTCCAGGGGCAGCCACAGCTTGGAACCATAAGGAGACAATGACAAAGGTGCCACGTGCAGAAATTTGTGGTCCTTGAGATGCTCCAGGCCCAATCTGTGGAATATTCTGCACTCATTCCCATCTCGGTGGGAATGGTCTGGAACAGGAGGGGAAGCAATGAAGGGAATTTTATTTAGGTCCTGCAGAAACTCTTGTAAATGGGACCCTCTAGCCCTGAGTTCTGGAAGTGCTTGTGCTGGCTCAGGCACAGGAAAAGACTGGGAGAGAGACAAAGAGAGCTGGACTTGGTTTCAGTTTGTCTGCCTAAAGCTAAATGATTTCTTAGGGCTGGAATCTGGCTGGGTTTGCAAAATCCCATGGGATCCACTGCCTGTGTGTGTGTCTGGGGCTCAGGGATGAAAGGTCAGGGCCTGGTTCAGTTTGATAAATCAGGAATAATTTGAAGCTGCTGCTGTGAGGAACCATACAGGGAGCAAGAGGATGGGGATCCTGGAAGTTTCATGGGTTGTATGAAATATTTGGGGTTGGGCATTGTGAAATAGATTAGTGGAAAGATGAAGGGAGGAATCAGGAATATCAAATACAGGAGAAGGTTCTCTCCTGACTGCTGTTTGCTGGAGGATGGATTTGGAAAATGAGGAGAAGTCCTTGTTTTCATAAGGGTTTGTTCTGCTTTTCCTCTGGAAGTGTTGTCACAGACTTGGTGACAGTGACACCTTTTCAGCTTCTGCAGAGCAGGGGGATTTTGTCATTTGCAAATGATAAAAAAATGACCAAAATGACAGAGCTCCACTCTGCTTTTAAAACAGGAATTTCATGTACCTTCAAGACCTGCTGGCCAGGGACAGTCACACCTCCAAAAGAGCAGGAATGTGGTCAGTTATTGCCTGGTGGGTCTTGGCTTCTGAACTGAAGTTCTTGGGAATTCCAAGACAGAAAATTGTTAAGGCCAATGGCAGTTCTTGCTTGAGCCAGCATTTCTGGCCTTGGCTCAGAAAAAGCTCTTAGGCTGAGCTCAATTTTAGATGTCACTTCAGGCCCCCTGGATCTCAGGGCCTGCAGTGACGTTCTGTGGGGAGGAAGGGACTTACCTTGGGCTCGTGGCCGCCTCTCACTTCTTCCTCCTGCGAAGGCATCACCGTAACCTGTGGGGTAACCTTCGGGCAATAATGAGCTTTATCTCTGCCTATCAATCTTCACTTTTTTAAAAAAACCCTATTGTGACAGCAGTTTTGGTCACATTCAGTATGAAGCAGATGGAATTTTCCATCCCTCTGGGTAGGCAGAGAGGGGAGGAGGGCGGAAGCCGGGCTGCACTCTCCGCACGTCGCTCACAGGCATCCAACTGCTCCTCCAAGGAGCTCCTTCAGCTCCTGGGCTCCTTCTCTTCTCCTCCCATCGTGAGAGTGAAGATCTCGTGCCTGGAAAAGCTTTCCTGAAGTGCCATCAAGGTAAATGCAGCCACACCCTGCGGGTTCCTGTCTGTAAACCCAGAGCGGCTGCTGGGGATATCCCAGGAGCTGCCAGGGTCATTCATCCCTGCCCTCTGTGCTGCTGAGGGGCACCAAGGCTCTGTGTGCTCTTTCCTTTCTTATAAATGATGTCCCAGATGATATTCCAGATGATATTTTAAAGGAGACAGGTCTGATATGGAGTGCTCCTGCCCTCCCTGTGGTTGTGCTGGGCTGTGATCTCAGTGAGGGGCACTGTCAGGAGCTCTTGGCCAGGTCGGGTTTGTTGCCATCAATCAGCTCAGGGGAATTCCCACCTCGCTCAGCGTTGTTTGATCTGAACGAAACTGCTCAGATATCTCAAAGAAACGGCCACGGGGAAAAGAATCATTCAGTTATTCATGTTCTGTGTTCATGGGGCAGGGCCCAGCAAATGGGTGCTGGAACTGAAGGAACAGCTAAAGATGTTTGTAAAATGCTCCAGAGTGTCCAGGTGGTTTTTTCTGACATAATTGGCTTCCAAGGAGAGTTTTAGTTGTTTTAAAAAATAAGCAGAAATTGTATGAAAGTGCTGAGATCTGAATTGTTTTGAGTTTTCATAGAATGATGGAATGGTTTGGGCTGGAAGGGATCTTAAATTCCATCTTGTTCCATCCTGCCATGGCAGGGACACCTCCCACTGTCCCAGGCTGCTCCAAGCCCTGTCCAGCCTGGCCTTGGGCACTGCCAGGGATCCAGGGGCAGCCACAGCTGCTCTGGGAAATCCATTCCAGGGCCTGCCCACCCTCACAGGGAACAATTCCTGCCCAATCTCCCATCCAGCCCTGCCCTCTGGCAGTGGAAGCCATTCCCTGTGTCCTGTCCCTCCATCCCTTGGAAATATTATATAATCTCTCCATCTTTCTTGGGGCTCCTTCAGGTCCTGGAAGGCCACAATTATTTTACCTTCTCTTCTCCACCCCTCTGATCATCCTGGGACCTCCTCTGGACTCACTCCAGCAGCTCCAGGTCCATCCCATCTTGAGGACTGCAGGGCTAATTTCAGTTTTTTTGGCTGAAATACTCCAATCTCTGATTCTGCTATTTCTAAACTCTACCAGAGTCAATACTATCCATCCAAACTATGAAATAAAATGGGAAGAAAAAGGATTTCTTGAAAGCCCTTTCCCAGAGGGAAAAACCCCCACCCCACATTTATCTTGCATTGAAGCAGGGTGGGACAAGTCAGATTTTTCAGGCTCAGAAGCAACTGAAGTGCTGCAAACACTGTGAAATCTGCATTATTTTCCTGATTCTGTGATTATTCAGCAGCTCTCACTGAGGCATTTGCAGCCCAAGAAATGCAAAACTCGGCCACTTGTAAAGGCTCAGCAGCACCTCAGGGCTTTTGCAGCACATTTCCAGCCTTATGGTCTGTCACAGACCCACAGGCAAATTTAGAGGTCAGGTTGTTCCAAAACCTGAGCTGCTTTTGAGGCTTCTGACCCCGAGCAGAGCAGCCTCAGAGCTGTGGGCTTGGACCACAGGGCCTGGGGAATCAAGGAAGCAGCTGCTTTGGTAACTCAGGGTGGGTTCCCAGGGCTTCAACTCTCCTACCTCAAGACCAAAAAAAGACAAAATTAATTCTACCGAGCTTCCAGCAAACCACCTGTAGTGATTAGGCTGTGGAGACAGTGATTTAATAGCTTAGAGCTTCAAATTTTAGCACACCAAGAAGTTCATCGTGTCCTTCAGACCTGGAATCTGTAGAGGAAAAGGTGATTTTGGGGAATTCAGCATCCATGGTAGTAATTAATAGTAATAGTAATAGTAATAGTAATAGTAATGAATAGTAATTGTAATTTGCTCCAAAGAATCCTTCTAGGATCTTGAAACCTGAATTTCCAAGAAAGGGATGCAAAACTTGAGCGATTTTGAAGGTGAAAATGCCTCATTTTGGAAATTAAAGGCCCTGCAATCCATTGCCAGACCTGCAGCAATATCTTACACTTGGAACCAACAATCATTTGGTGTTTTCAAAATAGAAACACAGCAAATTGGGGCTTTGGCACACTGGGGTTGTATCAGAGTCAATTTTGGTTTGAGTTTAAAGCTTTCAGGCCTCTGGCAGTGGCTGCCACGGGTCACTGGGTTCTGCTGTTTTCTCCTTTTGTGCCTCCTTTCATCACCAGACCACGTTATTTCCCACTGAGACATAAGAAGTGAGTAAGAGCTGTTCCTCAACAGCTCCTGTTAACCACTGTGCAGTGTGAATGTCAAATACTCAGGAATATGAGTAATTAGAGAGGAGCCCTTTCATCTCAAACAGCCTGGGACGTTTAGAGAGCACCTTGAGATACCACCAAACCACAGGGTTCATTTTTTTTTTTTTTTTTTCTTATTACTCAAGTGAAGAAGCAGCAGCAGCAGCAGCAGGGATCAAGGCTTGTTTGCTGCTTGCAGTGTTTGTACAGCACAGTGTCCCCGGGAGAAGTTTGCAGAGGTTTCTGATGTCAATCAGCACCTGGGCCTCACTTTATCACTGTAAGTTCTCATATCACCGAAAAAAAAATATCAGGGTTATCTCATTTTATCACAGCAAATTCTCAATAACTTCTGGGGGTTTGTTATTGATGTGCTGGAGCGGCTTGAGATGAAGAGCTGGATTTTGATTTGGTTTAGGATGAGATAATTTAAAAGACAAAAATTAGGCAGCTCTGAAGCTCCTTTATATTGGTGTGAAACAAGGGCAACTTGGCTCAAACTGCCTGATTTAAATTCCAAATTCCAGATTCTGAGCCCAGTTTATTAAAGGTAAATTCCGGTGGTGTTCCCATGGATTGGTGCTTGTATATCTGGGTGATGAAACCAGTGGGATCAGGAAATTGGGAATGAAAGTTTGATCCAAAGATTGTCTGCGAGGCAGTGAATTTCATAATGGAATTGGGTGTTTTATGGAAAACAATTGGAAGTTTCCTTCCCTTTGCTTGTTTAAAATCAACCATTTTCACTTCAGAGCTAAGACCAGAAATCTCCAACACAGGGAAGTTCTGCCAAGTCACTCTGTGCCCTTTTGTATTACATTGACTGTGCTATTTAATGAAAATATATGTACACTTCTGCTTGGATTTTAATTTTTGACGTTTTAGTGATGAATGTTCCTCTCAGCTGTGCTTTTAAACGAGTCTTCAAACACCACATTTTTATTGATTGGTGTAGATATCATTGTTTTAATACAAAGATCAATTGGTGCAAAGATTTAAGAAAAATTTTGCAGCTTAGAGAAGCCATCGAGAGGCGCAGCAAAATTTAGAGTCACACATTAAAAGTGGAAGAAACTGAGAATAAAAAAATACAGATGTGATACTACAGGGATTGAATTTTGTATTTAATCCACGTCATCCTCTCTAATCCCAAGGTAAAACCATGACTGTGGTTCAGTTGTACATCAATAACCAGTTGCTGCTGAACAAGGCCTGATCTTTGTCCCTTTTTTGATGACTACATTACCCTGAGGCAAAGAACTCCAAATTTTAGTTGTGATGTGTGAAGATTCCCTTGGTTTCTTTGAAATCCACTCCGTGATAATCCCGGTTCATTTTCTTTACTCCTGGGAAATAACGAGTTAAAATTTCTCTCCGGAGAAACTTTTCTGGCTGCCCTTTGCAGGATTTATTTTAATTTTACTGCATCCTTGAAGCAAAGAGAATAATCTGACAATTGAGGGCTCGCCTTGGAGCAGAGGGAGATTCAGCAGCTGATTTGGGGTGGTTTGGTTGTGTATCAGCTCAGGGCTCAGCACTGAATCAGTTCCGCTGAGATATCGAGTTTTTCCTGGAGGGTTTTGCAAACTCTGCTGGAAAGTCCAACTCATCAGAGCCCCCTCTGATCTGTGGCTCACGGGGGGAGATAAGGGAGAGGAGAGGAGATAGGGCTGAAGCAAATCTCTGAAGCTGAGCCCTACAAGGGCCTTTTTTTAGTGGCAGGAGAAGTTTTTACCAAAAATGAGGATTTTTCGAGCAGGGTGGCGGAGAGCAAACGCAAACCCTGAGTACAGCACGTCCTCACCCTCACAGAGGTGCACATTAAACCAGGGCACCACACATTTGGCCCTTCCCATCTGATCAGAGGCATTGTAGAAGTGATTAGGATGGGTTTTATGCTTATCTTCACGTGTTTAACAATCTTTATACAAAAACTGCGCCTTGCTTTTGGCCTGCTCAGAGGTAAAACTCCAAGGCTGCTCTCTGGAGAAGCAGAGCTTCTGAGAGATGCTCTGTCTGAACAGAACCAGCAGATTTAGTGCCAAAAAAAAAAAAAGAGGTGAAAACCAAAGAAACAGCATCATTTTACAAACGTTTTGGTGCCTTCTCTTCAGGATGCAGATAACACAGAGCTCAGCCTATATTTAGGCAAGACGCTGGTAAAATGATAAATGGTAAAAATAAACTCCTTTTATACTCCCAGCTGCAGGAAGAACAGACACCAAAGCACCTTAGAAACTCTTGGTTGCATAACTCACCTGACCAAAGTGCTCCAATGCCACTGCTGATATCAATATTAATATTTCCACTGGGTCCTCTGGGGACGGGCTCGGTGTCACTTTGTGCTCTCTGCTGCTGCAGGAGACACTCGTGTGGGCACAGGTGTGACTCTGTGGGCTGCAGATAAATACATGTTAAAAATAACAGGTAGAGCTGAGACTCTGTGGCCTCAGCTTTGATGCTTTCACACACACTGGCCCAGCTCAGGCTTCATTGCTTGACCTTAAAAGGCCAGATGGCACCTCTGATAAGAGCTTCTTCCCCTGCCTCCCACTTCACACCCAGCCTCTTTCCAGGCCTTCCCCTCCTCCAGGGAAATGGAAATGTTTGATTCCTCATTTTTCCCCCTGGGTTCAACCCTCACTTCTCACTATTTCACTTCCATGTGCTTCGGGTGTTGAGTTCTGAAGGAAATTCCCACCTTGGCACCATCACTTGGAGAGTGAGGGGTTGGATTCATGTGGGAAAAGTTCAACAAAATCAGTTTTAAGGAAGGTTTTGTCTCACAAATGCCTCTT
The DNA here is from genome assembly GCA_013400435.1 of Pycnonotus jocosus. Taxonomy (NCBI): domain Eukaryota; kingdom Metazoa; phylum Chordata; class Aves; order Passeriformes; family Pycnonotidae; genus Pycnonotus; species Pycnonotus jocosus. Next base: position 31,986 of record VWYP01014897.1, on the reverse strand, counting down.
TTGGGTCCCTTTTCCCCCTGTGCTTCCCAGGCTGACTGAACAGGGAATATTGGGAACAGTAATTCTAAAACTTCCCATAGGATCCCCTTGTGATGTGCACCAGGAGCAAGAGAAGGACAGAGAGAAGAACCTGCTGTGCACACTGTGGGTGAGGAGTTTACTCACTGAACCATCACCTGTAGATCTTTGACTCATTCAACAACAACTCACATCACCTCCAAACCTGAAACATTCCTGCTAAGTGATTAAGCCCTGAAAAAGCTGCATTTCTGCCTCTTGACACAGTGAGAAACCAGAAATCCACTTGCTGAAATTCTCCTTTTGATGCTTTCAGGTCAGCAGTAGTTTTGATCGAAAGCTGGAGGAATTACCCCAAGCTTATTCATGCTAAAAGACATTCTTTGTTTTGGTTTGCAGTTACCCTCAGAACCTTTGTGTACGCTTTGAGATCTCCAGGGCTTAGTGATGAATTAAAATAAAAGCATTCCAAATGTATTTAATTACAAAATCCCACTGATTTGTGCAGAGAGTACTTTGGTGGGACTTGTCCTGTTTAAGCCTGAACGAAACTCTGGTCATACTGGGCAAACTGGGAGAGGGAATAGATGTGGCTTGGTCTGGTTTGCAGGTCTGAGTTGTGCAGGGGTCACTGGTGATGACACCTGGCCAGTACTCAAGGTTTCTAAATCTGCATAAATAAAGATTTCATCTACAAGCAGTAGAACACTGAATCAAAGGCCTTGAACAGCATTTCAGGCTCAGTGCTCACCTTTCTGCTGTACAATGTTTGTGTGATTTGTGGGAGCTCATTTAATGATGTGGGAGCTCATCAAATGATGGAGCTCATTTAATCCATTCTCATTGTTTGATCCTCAAAATCCTCCAGAGATCTCTCCTGCTTCATTTGTTGAGTGTTTGGGATACCTTAAAAAGAGATCTGATTTTCTGAAATACCTTTAAATGGACACTGGTTTAGATGGGATATTGGGGAGGAATTGTTGGCTGTGAGGGTGGGCAGGCCCTGGCACAGGGTGCCCAGAGCAGCTGTGGCTGCCCCTGGATCCCTGGCAGTGCCCAAGGCCAGGCTGGATGGAGCTTGGAATGATCTGGGACAGTGGAAAATGTCCCTTCCCATGGCAGGGGGTGGCACTGGATGATCCTTAAGGTCCCTTCCAATCCAAATCATTCTGGAATTCGGGGATTTTATGATATTTTGCTTCCAAAATTTTGTCCTCCCTATGATCCATGAGCTGTATCCTGGAGGAACTAACAGGTGACTCTTGGAAAACCAGACCATTCAAATGTGCTCTTTCACATGAAGCTCAGAAAGTGGAGAACGCTGGAAATTTTTCAACCTCCAGACACAAATTACAGCTGGACAATGTTTGGGAATTATTTCCCACAAAATAAGCTCTTTTGAGTTGTGTTGGTGTGGGATGATGAAGATGAGAGGAAAGCCTAAACACGGTCCTTGATTATTTCTGTTTGTCTGTGTTCTTCACTGAGATCTCTGCTCAGCTGGTCCCTGCCCAGAGCGAGTTCTGCAATGATTTGTAATTATATCTTTATCTTTTGCTTGAGGATGGTTCTCAGCCACAGAGAAAAGAGTGACTCGTGTTGCTCACACAATAAATTGGTTCAGCAGAAAGGTTGGAATTACTCATGTGCATTATTGGCCATGTGGATTCTCAGAAAGCTCACGTGCTCACATTTTCACAAACTTGTGCAACCCTGACTCTGCAGGAGCTTGATCTCTCACTTCACCTCAATATCTTGATTTCATCTTATTCCTAAATAGCTTTTTGAAAAATTCTGACTAAAAACTGAGCAATGCTTGGCCTTTGGATGTCATGATGAGTTTATTGCCTCTCAGTTTGGGCAGTATTGAACCTGAAATATTTTTTCTTGAGGGGGGAGGGAGTTTTCAGCTGAAAGCATCAGCCAGACCTTTCCTCCCCAGCAGTGTGAGCAACCCTGCCAGGAACCTTGGGGCTGTTGTCCCCATGACTCAGAAAAGCTCTTGTCACTTATAGAAACAGCTGCTGGGATTATTTCATCTCCAAGGGGAACCGTGAGCACATTTCAGTGCTGATAAACTGTTCTGGAATCAGCACATACCGAGAGGGCACCTTGGTCACTGTTTGTTGGTGTTGATGGGTCACAACAGTGTCAGTCAGGAGATGAAGTGAAGGACCTTTTGCAAGGGCCCTGGAGATTGAAACTTGGCCAGTACCAAGACTCCAGTGCCTCAGTTGCTCAGTGAAGTGAAACAATTATGCTTTTCTTTTAGAGTAATCCTGGAGAGGTGGTGGCTTATCAGGCTTGGTGCTGGCTGGTCCCTCTGGCCCAGTTTCCTGTTGGAAGGGATGTGGTCCTGAGCAGGGAAGAATTTCTGAGTGAGAACTGTCACAACACCTCAGGGAGATTATTCCCAGCATCCTGTAGTGACAGGACAAGGGACACAGAGTAGGTTTGGATTGGATATTAGGAAAAAATCCTTCTGTGTGAGGGTGGGGAGGCCCTGGCACAGGGTGCCCAGATCAGCTGTGGCAGTGTCCAAGGCCAGGCTGGACAGGACTTGGAGCACCCTGAGATGGTGGAAGGTGTCCCTGCCCACGGGAGGGGGTGGCACTGGATGAGGTCCCTTCACTCGAGCCCTTCCATGACAGCAAAGCTGTTTTGTAACCCTGCTTCAGCTCCTACCCAAAGTTCGTGACTGAGGTAAATCAGTTCTTCTCCCTGTGCCTTCCTTATCTCCCAACCAGGGCTAATGACTCTTATTTCCTTTGTAAGGCAGCTCGAGATGAGTGGGAGATCACTACTAATTTTTATCATCTTGATTGAAGTTACTTAGATAAAGTGTGACTGTTCACGGAGTCGGTGAAATGTGTGGGGTGGAACTCTGCTCAGTCATGCACAGTTTTTGGATAGCCTGGGGTGGACCGCGCAGATGTTGGTGAGATGTGATTTATTGATTAATTGATTGATGTGCTGACACATCAGAACTTGAATATTTTGAGAACATTACAGAATCTGAATATTTTGAAAAGGTGGATCCAAAATGGCAGGAATAAGCAGGAGAAGCTGTCCTTGTTTTCCACTTGTGTGTAACAGAGAGAAAGAACAACCCCAATTGCGATATTCATTTACCCAATTAACTAATTAATTAACAGCACCATTAGAGGCAAATAACGAGTGTTCTCATTCCAACAGAAGCCCAGCTGCCTTCTCCACCTCCATGGAGAACTTCCTGGCCCCTCAGAGCGCGCTGGCGCTGCAGCAGGGCCGGGCCCAGCTGCTCCTGGGCAAGGCGGGCGGACACTCGCGGAGGAAGAGGGAATTCATGCCCGACCACAAGAAGGACACCATGTACTGGGAGAAGAGGCGCAAGAACAACGAGGCGGCCAAGCGCTCGCGGGAGAAGCGGCGCCTCAACGACGTGGCCATGGAGAGCCAGCTGGCAGCGCTGAGCCGCGAGAACGCCGTGCTCAGGACAGAGCTGCTCTCCCTCAAGCTGCGCTTCGGCCTCCTCAGCCCCGAGCCCGGCCCCTACCAGGGCCGACCCCTCGGGTTCTACCTCAGGGGGCACCGGGCAGCCTCGCCCCTGCTGGGCATGGAGCCCTTTGTTGGGGATTCCTGCTGCCCTGCCCGGAAGAGTTTTGTGCCCAAGGTGCTGGAACAGGCTGAGTTTCCTCGCAAAACCTTCAAGCCCTCAGCAAACATCCTCAGCTGCGACTCCAAACCCGTTCCCATGGACACGCCCGGCCTCCAGCAACCCAAGAGGTTTGAGGAATCCTTCAGCCCCAGAAGGTTTGAGGAATCCTTCAGCCCCAAAAGGTTTGATGCCCCCTTCAGCCCCACCGTTTGCTCTCCGTTCCTCAGCTCCCCGTGCCCAGACAAACACCCCTTCCCCTGCCCTTGGCTGGGCAGCGCCTGCTTCTTGTGCCCATCCCCCGGCACCACCCAGGCCAGGAAGGAGAGCAGCACCGCGGTGTCGGATGAAGAGGATGAGCAACAAGTGCCCAAAACTTCCCCTGTGCCCTCCTGCAGCCTGCCCTGCCCCTCAGAAGAGCAGCTGAAGGGCTGGAGCTTCGCTGCCCTCCCGCACAAGCTCCGGATTAAGAGCAAAGCCCTGGGCAGTCTGGAGGAGACGGGGCTGGACTCACACTGAGGCAGCACAAGAACGGCTGCTATGGGGACAAAGTGAGACATTTCAGGGACACGAAGGGTTTGGAAGGACGAGGTGAGAGGGAAATGGCTTTTTCTCCAAAGATGGATGTAATTTTCCGTGCTCTGTGCAGATGCTGAGGGAGTTTCTGGGGCTGTGTCACTACAGCACAGCTGCGGCTGGCCAGGACCCTGCTGTCACCCCCTGGTCTCACTCTGCTACCACAGCAAGCTCACACTGGAGGTGTGAAGGGGCAGGAAGAGGCCAAGACAGTGGGGATGGTCCCCACACAATGTGACACCACTACAGCTGGCAGGGTGTCAACCACTGTAGTGACCTTTGCTTCATCACCCCCTTCATCCTCGCCAACGTGCCTGAAGTCAGAATTCCCTGATGCAGGAAACTGTTGATGGAACCAGTTTCAGACCCCTCAGCTGTCTGGAGAAAATAAAAAGGGGTTGTGACTCTGGGAGTGTGGCTTTACACAGGCATGAAATGAAAGCAGGACCTCCTGCACTTTATTCCAGTTTGCCAAAATTTATCTCCGGAGAGAACGAACTCTTTCTCTGTGACCAGACATGCTGTGGTCCAGAAGATAATTTCATTTATCTTTGCAACTGTTATTATGGAAGACTAAATATTATTTTGTTATTATTATTGAAATGCAAAAATAATTTTAGTTTCGCTTCTTTCTTTAAAAACGGCATTTTCAAACCCAACCTTTGTGTATTTGGGAACTCTTTATCAAACAAGCACAAGCTGCACATGGTGTTTGTGTTCCTGCATCTGCTGGGACCCAGTGCCTGTCCATCCTGCCTTCTGCCTGCTTTTCCTTTGGGAAAGCCTCAGGGAGAACAGCCTCCTGCAGGGCTCTGGAGCCTGCTTGGAGCTGTTCCTCAATTTTCAAGCCAAAGAGAATTCTCAGGGATGCACTCCAGGTACAGCTGTAACTTCCTCTCCTCAGATCTTTCCTGCTTTGTCTCTTTTCCTAAGAAAAAGATGATCCTGCAGTTCTGATGTTGCTCTGTCTGTCAGCCCCAAACATCTTTCAACACGTTGGACAAGACCTGCCCAATCTGATGATTCCATCAGCTCCAATCTGATGGAAGAAGAACTCAAAGTGAAAAACCAATTTCAAGCTGTTCTCCTCTGCCCCAACCACACATTTTCAGTCCATGTCCCATGTCCCAAAAGACAGAAGAGCTGCAGGGCCTGCCCAGCCCTGCTGGGGACTAGAGCTGACAGTGGAGCTCAATGGCCCAGCCCAGATCTCTGGGAGTCTCCACCTCATCATTCCCAGCTCAAGGGATTCTCCTGGTCCTTTTTGTGTCTGTCCTTCTGTCCCCTCAGGTGAGACCCCACCTGCAGAGCTGCCCCAGCCCCGGGGCCCAGCACAGGGAGGAGCTGGAGCTGCTGGAGCCAGGCCAGAGGAGGCACCAGGATGAGCAGAGGGATGGAGCAGCTCTGCTGGGAGGAAAGGCTGGAAGAGCTGGGAGTGTTCACCTGGAGAAGAAACAACTCTGGGATGACCTCACTGTGGCCTTCCAGTGCCTGAAGGAGCCAGCAGGAAAGATGGAAAGAGACAACTCACTCACAAGGACAAAGGGAATGGCCTCCATGGCCAGAGGGCAGGGCTGGATGGGATATTGGGCAGGAATTGTTGGCTGTGAGGGTGGGCAGGCCCTGGCACAGGGTGCCCAGAGCAGCTGTGGCTGCCCCTGGATCCCTGGCAGTGCCCAAGGCCAGGCTGGACAGGGCTTGGAGCAGCCTGGGACAGTGGAAGGTGTCTCTGTCTGTGGCAGGGGATGGCACTGGATGGGCTTTAAGGTCCCTTCCAACCCAAACCAGCCCATGATCCATGAAAACTGCAGGCTCTGGAGAATATGGAGAATTGTCCAGAGTGTTTTCCTAGGAATCATTTCATAGCCAATAAAGGAATGCAGCAATAATGGGACCGTGCAAAAGGACAGCCCACACTGCCTGGCAGAGGATGGAACAATGCCTCAAACTGGTTTGGAAAAGAGGGCCCTGAGTGGGAGCTGTACAAGGGATCTCAATTGGGGAGGGACCAACGTGTGCCTAATAAAACTCTGTTTGCAGGAGCTGCAAAATGTGTCTTGGTTTGACTGTTGGGATTGGGTCTGCATCTTTCCCCATCAGGAAGAGCCAGAGTGACAAATCCATCCTGTGAGAGCAAGTGGGAACAAGCAGGGAACTGTGGGTACCCACCTTCCCCATTCCTCTGTCCATGAAGGGGTTTTCCCTCTGCCTGTGCCTCTGTTCCCACAGCAGGACCCCAGCTCCCAGCACAGCCCCTCCAGCACTGGGGTGTGGGGCTCTGGCCCAGCTCACCACTGTTTGTAGGGACACCCCACAGGGATCAGCCCCTGGACTGGCCCTGCTCTCGTTCTGGGTCAGGATCAATGCAGAGAAATGGGCAGAGCTTCCTGGCACAGCTGCCAGGGCACCAGGGGGGCTGTCCTGTACCCCTGGCATGAGGGGAAACCAGAGCTGCAGCTGCTGCTCAGGTGTGAAACACGAGGCAGTGATGCTCTGATGAAAGGAAACCACACCTGGTTCCATTTCCTGTCCCATTCCCGCTGTCCCCTCTTGCCCTCAGCGGTGGCAGGGACAGCCCATGGCAAGGAGGTGGCACAGGAACAATATTACTGTAAGAAATCGCCTCCCTCCTATTCCTGCTGTTCCCAATCCCTGTGGGATCAGCTGTTTTTTCCCACTTGGCAGGGCTGGGCTGGCTCCGTGTGCTTGCAAAGAATTCGGGGTGCAGCAAGGAAGGAGCTCAGTTTAATCTGTAGGATGGATTTGAGATTCACGGGTTGCCTCCAGGACCTGCTGTCCATCCTAACCCTGCTGTCCATCCTACCCCTGCTGTCCATCCTCCCCCTGCTGTCCATCCTAACCCTGCTGTATCCCCTAACCCTGCTGTCCATCCTAATCCTGCTGTATCCCCTAATCCTGCTGTCCATCCTAATCCTGCTGTCCATCCTAACCCTGCTGTATCCCCTCATTCTGCTGTCCATCATAACCCTGCTACACCCCCGAATCCCGCTGTCCATCCTAATCCTGCTGTATCCCCTAATCCTGCTGTCCATCCTAACCCTGCTGTATCCCCTCATTCTGCTGTCCATCATAACCCTGCTACACCCCCTAATCCTGCTGTCCATCCTAATCCTGCTGTCCATCCTAACCCTGCTGTCCATCCTACCCCTGCTGTCCCTCCCAGTCCTGCTGTCCCTCCCAGTCCTGCTGTCCCTCCCCCCCCTCCTGCCTGTGGCCCAGTGATCAGCCCTGAGACATTGAACCCTGCAGGTGCCCAAAGGTGATTTTTTTATGGGGTGTTGAGACCGCAGAACATTTCCTGTTTGCTGTGTCCCTGCTCTCACACACAGCAGGGGCCAAACCCAGTTTAGAGTTGGGGCTGGTGGCACTGGGAGCTGTTGGGTGCCTGTGGAGGGAGTGGGAGGGTGGGACAGCAGCAGGAAAAGCAGCAGGAGATGGGGACGGGGTGTGCAATGAGCCAGCCCTGGTCCCACACCTGCCTCACCTCACACCTGCTCCACACCTGACCCCCTCTTTTCCCTGCTCCAGGTTTTCTTTTCCTCCTCACCAGGGTCACTCACGTGGAGGAGATGGAGGTGGAGATGGTTCTTCCCCTTCTTCTACACCTTCACTCCTCCTTTGCTTCTTTGTCCTAGAAAATTTCCTGTATGGGGAATATCCATCATCCATCCATCCCTCCATCCATCCATCATCCATCCATCCATCCCTCCATCCATCATCCATCCATCCATCCATCCATCATCCATCATCCATCCATCATCCATCCATCCCTCCATCCCTCCATCCATCCCTCCATCCATCATCCATCCATCATCCCTCCCTCCATCCATCCATCATCCATCCATCATCCCTCATCCATCCATCATCCATCCATCCATCATCCATCCATCATCCATCATCCATCCATCCATCCATCCATCATCCATCCATCCATCATCCATCCATCTATCCCTCCATCCCTCCCTCCCTCCATCCATCCCTCCATCCATCCCTCATCCATCATCCCTCCATCCATCCCTGTCCATTATCCCAAGTTCCACATTCATAACCCCCTCAGAGCCATTTCTGTACCAGTTGTGAGGCTGGGTTTGGTGTGAGCTGAGCTATTGCTGCCTCTGCTTAGGCTTAGTTAATTCTTTAATTACTCTTCATTCCAAAGTGATTTCATGCAGTTTTCAAGCTGATTCATTACTGGCCTGTGCCTTATAGAATAAAAAATCCTCTGTGTGTCCTACAAAGGGGAGACAAGGAGATATTTCCTGCTTGTGCCTCTTTGGAAAACTCTTCCAGTGTTTTTTATCTGTCTGCCAGGACAGGGAGGTTTTGCCTTTGAGCTGAGAGGGACACGCTGCAGGCACCTAAATATACATCAAGGGAGCCCTGGAGAATGTGAGCAGGGAAAAACTGCTCAGTGCTTTCCACACCTCACAACGAGCTGGCACCCAGGGAAAGTGAGCAGAGGCTTTGCTAAATCTTCAGGATGGATTTTTTCGTGCAGCTCGTGACTAAACCCTGCAGCAATGGAGCACAGGGGTCAAAAAACAAGGAGAGGATTTCAGGAAGGGTGAATCCACCAGGAGGAACTGGAAACTGAGCTGAGGGAGACTCTGGCTCAGGGGAGCAGGGGGTGGGTGATGCTGCTGCTGCTCTCCCTGGGGTTTGCTGAGCACCCCCCAGCTTTGGGGACGAGCCTGGATGGAGCCAAGGCCTCCTCCAAGTGTTTCTCCATGCCTGTGCCTCAGAAGGGGAATTTCCCTGTTGGCAGACACAGTGAACTTCAGAAAAACCCAACAAATCCCATTTCATGCAGTGTGTGTCACACAGTGCAGAGCTGGGCAGAGAGATGAGTACAGAGCCCTCCCCTCAGAGCGTGAGTTCATGCTGACCTTTAGCTTGGGCTCAGGCCCCAAACTGAATCATTGCTGAGGCACGAAAAGTCAGCGCTGACTTCTGGAAAGAGGTGCTGCCTTCACAGCGCCCTGCTCACACACTGGGGAGCCCCTGAGAGGGCAATGCTGACTGAAAAACCAGTTTTAAATCTAATTTTGGTTCTATTTCTAGCATTATAAAATAATCAGAAGAGAAATTTCCAAACCATGCAGCACGAGCAGCGTTAACCGTGTGAAAATGAGCTGCTCCCTGCATTGCATCTCACTGGGGAGAGCAGACACTGCATGGACAGCTCAGACTCAGATCAAACTGAAGTTCCCCATTCCCATCCCATAGAATTATTTCAATTTAATGTTTCATCACTCCTAGAAGGATTTCTAGAGAAGTGGGTTGGTTTTTTGCAGAAAAGAGAATAATCACCGTGTCCTGGGTTGGTGTTTGCACCATCAGATCCCTAGGGAGCTGGGCAGGGTCAGGCCTCACCTGCAGCTCAGGGGGAGCTGTTTGGGATCCCTGCAGGGCACAGGGTGGGGGCTCTTCCCAAATCCCAGCCTGGGGGGGGTTGCAGTGGGCAGGGGCTGGTTGGGCAGCAGTGGGGAGGAAATGCAGCATCACTTCTCAGAGTTCTTGGTGATGCTCTGACCCTGGGGTGACTCACAGCCTCTGGACCAGGGTTTAGACCGGGTTTTGCTGTTTCCTGCACAGAGATCGTGAGGGGTTTGCCCGAGTGCTGACCACAGGCAGCTTTTCTGCCCCTTATCTCCTGCTGTCCTTATCAGCTGCACCAGGGCTGCTCCCTGCCTGCTGGACCTGTCCCTTTCCTGCTCAGCCTCATCCTTATCTCGAGATCCGGGTGCCTCCTTCACACCCTCCCCGTCTGTGAATCCCCTCCCTTGCACATCTGCTGCAAACTGGTCCCAGTTCCCTGCCTGGCTCAGTCACCCTGGGGCTCTTCAGGCCCTGTCTGGACAAACTTAGAAAAGTGTTTGGAGAAGCTGGGTTTTGGAGGGGATTCTAGGGGTATTTGGAGGGGGGTTTAAGGGTATTTGGAGGGGGTTTAAGGGTATTTGGAGGGGGGTTTAAGGGTAATGGAGGTTTTTTATGAAACACCTGGGATTTTCATGCCCACCCACATCCCTGTTGTTGGAAGGGACAGAAGCTGAGGGTCAGCACCTCAGGAGCTGCTGGGTGCAGAGGAAATTGCACAGGACAATGTTTTGGTGCCTGCTGGACTTCCAGGGCTGGAGATGGGCGTGACCATGGAATTGTTGGCCTCATTTATCCAGTAAGGGCTTCAGGATGATAAGCCTCAAAATGTCTGTGAGGTCCATCTGTCCTTCCACTGCAGGGTCAAGCTGGGACAGAGGTGGGGAAATGGTCTGGAGATGTCCCCTGACCATCCCCTGGGGTGACCTCAGCCTCCTGTGTCCCCTCAACTGCAGCTCCATCCTTTTAGCTTGCAAAAGGCAAAGCACATTTTGCAATTTGGTGCAAAAAGCTGGAAGTTGCTGCCTAAATTCCTTATTCTCCCCCCAAAATCCTTGTCCATGTGCAGTAATTCACAGCAAGGTGCTGGCATGAAGGGATTATTTGGAATATTTTGAGCACGGGACACTCAGATTTATGGAGCTGCCTTCCAGCTTCAATCTTTCTCTTATCATACCTTAAAAATTCCTGTCCCTGTTGCAGAAAACAAAGGGAAACAGGGAGATTTCTCCAGGAATCTGTTGAAATGCAGCTTCACAGCTGTGACCACATTGAGCTGTTTATCCCAGGCCAGGTTTGTGGTTTCAGTTCTCCCGAAGACCACAAGTTCTCATTTCTCACAGCCTTACTCAAACCTGGTGGGTGTTCAAACATCAGAGGGAGCAGGGGAGGTTTGGCAACTCCCTGACCCCAAAACTGTTCACAGAGCAGCACTCCAGGGTGAATGGAGCTGGCCTGCTTCTGCTTTTTGTTCTTTTCAGGTATTAAAAATCTTCCCAGCTGGGAGGTGTTTGGGCTGGGTGGGGCAAAGGAACAGCTGAAAACTGCTCCCAGCTCAGCCCTGGTCCCCAAACCTCTCACAAAGTGACCCAAATGTCTCCAGCCCAATTCTCCTCAGCCCTGGTGGCAGCCCTGGCTCGCTGGAGCAGTCCCAGCCCCAGTGCCCTATTCAGGAGTGGATTTTTCCTGATTTTCCTCCTCTCTGTTTTGCAGGAGGCTGTGGCAGAGCTGTGCTGAACTCCCCAGACCTCACTCAGGGATGTGTGGTCTTTATTTCTGCTTTTTTTTCCTGCCCCAACTCCCTTAATTGCTGATGGCTTGGCCTGAAATACGAGCCAAGTCTACCTACAGCCCCAAAATTCACTTTTCTGGGTAAAATCCCTCCAATTTCCCCAGAATTCTTGGTTTACTGTGTTTAAACCTGGGAACTGTCTGCTCTTCCTGCTGGTTTATCCCTCCCTTTCACAGACCCAGAGCTCCAGGGCTGCCTCAGCCCTGGTGCCTGCAGAGATCAACACCCACCACACATCTGGTGCACAGCTGGAAGGGTCACAGAGGTGTGGGGGACAATATTGGATGCCTGAGGGTTGGATCTGGCTGATCTTTAAGGTCCCTTCCAGCTTTTCTATGTGCAAGTGCTGCCATGGCCCAACAAAGCCCAGCTTTTGGGAAACCCAGCTGGGTTCTCTGCACCCCAGGAGAGAGGGAAGAGCTGCCCAGGCACAGGGGAAGAGGTTTTTTTCTTGCAGATGAAGCAGTGGGAAGAGGTGTGAGGAGTTTGTTGTGTCTCTGAGAGAACCCTCGTGTTCCTCACAGCCACCAAACCCTGCAGAGGAGGCTCTGCTGTCAGGATTGAGCTCCAGGATTGTTCCTCCCCATGGTTGGGATGCCCTGAGCCTTCCGCTGCTCTGCTGGTCAGGATTGAGCTCCAGGATTGTTCCTCCCCATGGCTGGGATGCTCTGAGCCTCCCTCTGCTCTGCTGGTCAGGATTGAGCTCCAGGATTGTCCTTTCCATGGTTGGGCTGCCCTGAGCCTCCCTCTGCTCTGCTGCTCAGGAATTTGAGCTCCAGGATTGTCCCTTTCCATGGTTGGGATGCTCTGAGCCTCCCTCTGCTCTGCTGCTCAGGAATTTGAGCTCCAGGATTGTCTTTTCCATGGCTGGGATGCCCTGAGCCTCCCCCAGCTCTGCTGGTCAGGATTGAGCTCCAGGATTGTCTTTTCCATGGCTGGGATGCCCTGAGCCTCCCTCTGCCCTTCTCTGCCATCTCTGCGTGGTTCCCATGTCAGAAATTCTGCACATTTTCTGGTGACACAAGGTCGCCGCTTCAGCTGCCGGAGGTTCCTCTTCTGGAAGAGATCAGAGGAAGAAAATGAAGGCTTTTATTGATCCCCCCAGATTTCCTGTGGAATGCAGCCACAGGATGTCAGTGCAGCCATCCAGATGTGGCCTCCTGGTCACCCCCAGCTCCAGATGTGCTGCCTCTGCTCTCTCTGCTCCCCAGCTGAAGGGCAGGAAAATCCTTCCCGGGCAATTTTCCTGCTCCTCAGCAATTACAGCTGCTCAGGGAATTCTTTTTTTTCCTTCCTGGCAGGTGAAAGAGGCATGATCTGATCCTGCTTTTCTTATTGTCAGCATTTCCCTCCCTCCACTCCACAGAATTTCAAAGGTTTAGATGTTAAGTTGCACTTTTGGTTCTTATTTCTGTGACCAAAATGAAAGGAGAGGAATCTCTGTATTGGAATTTACTTGAAAAAAATTTTGGATTTTTTTTTTTTCAGGATAAAATAACTTTTTAGGAAATGGTTGGAGCTGGCTGGCATGATTTTATTAATTCCTTAATTCCTGCTGTTTCCTTGGAGCAAATGGAAATGCATCCATGGGAGACTCATCCCCAATCTGACCTGGTCCCACAGATTAGACAAAATTAGAAAGTTTTAATACAACCCAGGCAATTTTCCTACTTGTTTCTGCATTTTCCTGTGTCATAAACGACCTTCCTGAATTCCTCAGTGTTTGAGAGTTGTGAGTAAGAAACAGCTTGAAAATGAGGAGAAAAAGGAAGAGCAAAACACAAAATCCAGAAGGGATTGGAAATGCTGTTGCATTATTTATGCCATGCCTTGATAAGCCTGGGGCAAAAATAATCCTTTTTTTTTTTTGGTGAGCACCACAGTGAAATCTAAAATTTCAGCATGGGAGAGAAGTGGGGGTCTTGTGTTTGAACCCTGAAATTCTGCACAACTTCACAGGAACAGAAGAAGAGCCCCAGAGTCCTGGTGGCCACAGGTTTGTCACTCGATGATTCACTGTGGGAGCAGCACAACCACAGGGCTGAAGCTCCCGAGCCCCCTCACTGTGGGAACGAGGGCTCTCCCTGCCCATCTGGGCAGAATTTGGGAGATTTTGGTTAAAAGGTGTTGTTTTCTGAGTGGCTGGAGGATGCTGGTGGTGCTCAGAGGATGTTGAGTGTGGCTGCCCTGGGGAGGGGCTGAGGTGGGACCTGTCACAGCACCTCATTGACCACATCCCCCCAGCCTGGACATCACCTGGGAGATGGGATTGGCCTCCTGTAAACACTCTGGGGTTGTTTATTTTAGCACAATTTGTTGGTTAGTATTATTTAATTTCTGAACCTCAACCCAGGTGTCCCTCACAGGGCACTGCTGTTCAGCCTTTGCTGCCAAAGTTCAGAAGCTGAGCTGGATTTAGGGGGCAAATATTGATGCTCTGCCCTCCCTGGGGCTCTGAAATCAAACACTGCAAGATTTAAATGATTTACTTTCTAATAATCTTTTCGACCCAACTCCTAAAGAGCTGGAGATTGCTCCATTGGGTGGGACAGGGAAGCCTTTGGGGACATTTGGTGACAAATGCTGAGAGCTGGGTCCCTCACAGCACCTTCCTCTCCTCATTTTCCAAGGCACTTGGCCCTAAAGCAGCAGTTGAGAGCTCTCAGTGCCTGACTCAGGCACTTTCATCAGAAAATCTCTATTTTTGTTCTTAATGCCTTTGAAGCAGAGGCTGCAACTTCAGCGTTCAAAGGCAATTTGATCACTAAATCCTCTTATTCCAAGCAAACAGGGAGCCGGATGCCCAGAGGGTGGGAGGATGAGGAGCAGCACAGAAATTCCTCCCCCTCCAGCCCTGCTCCTCTCTCGGGAAGCAGAGCTGGGATGTGAGCGAGAAGTTGGACAATTCCCTGCGGTATCCCAGGGATGCTCCCGGGTTTTTCCACCCTCCCGAAGCGCCTTTTGTCCTTCCCCAGGCTCAGCCCCTCGGTCCTGCCTGGCCTGGGGGCGCTGCTGGATGCAGGAGGAGGCTCAGCCTCATCCCGCTTCTCCCGAATTGCTGCGGGTTGGGTACAGGATGTGCAAAGGAACTTTCATTTCCCCCGAACAGGGACGCTCTGAGGGGGTGGAAAATTGGGGCAGGGGCTCCCAGCAGCCACCCCCAGCCGTGCTGGAGCCTGACTGGGAGGAGCTGTGACAGCCTGTGGGTCACTGAGCCCTTGTTCTCCAGACCTGCCTCCACCCAGCGCTCTGCACCTGAACTGGAAACCCTGGGGAAAATGGGAGCCAGGAGAGTTAAAATAACCCACAGAACCCCAGAACATCCTGAGCTGGATCCCACAGCGATCATCAGTCCAACCCCTGTTCCTGCACAGACACCCCAACAATCCCACCCTGAGCAGCCCTGAGAGCGTTGTCCAAACGCTCCTGGAGCTCTGGCAGCCTTGGGGCTGGGACCATTCCCTGGGGAGCCTGGGCAGTGCCCCAGCAGCCTCGGGGGGAAGAACCTTTCCCTGAGCTCCATCCCAAGGCCTGACACAGCTCCAGCCCTTCCTGGGCTCCTGTCCCTGCTCACCACAGAGATCAGAGCTGCTCCTGGCCAGCTCCCCTTGGCACCAGAGCTGGGGAGCTCCAGCTCCAGCCACATCTCCAGCTCCAGCCACATCTCCAGGAGGATTGGCCCAGGAAGGACAAGAAATGAGGCAAATGTCCAAGTCCTGGGTGCCACAGGGAGATTTTGCAGCCCCTGGCAGCACAAGGATGGGGTGTGGGGGGTGTGGATGGAGCAGCTCCCAGCACACGACAGCCACGGGCTCTCGATGGGGAACTCGAGTGATTTTGGCAAGAGGGGAGCAGGGGGAGGAAAAAAATACGTGAGTGAAAGGGAAGAGAGTGGAAAGGCTGCATTTAAAGGTTAACACTTGTCCCGGGAGAGAGGAGGTGAGTGTCTATGCTCTGAAATAGCATCTGCTGACGCCGGTGTCTCACAGCTCTTTGGTTTGGGCTTTTTCTTAAAAGACCAATTATGTCCTTTTTTTTTTTCCACTGTACTCGCTGACAGCCCCGTTGAGGAGGGAGCCTGATGTGATGTGCATCATTGTGAGATCTCCAGCCGTCACCACCTTCCCGGTGCGGTAACATTAATTCACACCTCCCACACGCGCTGCCTTTCTCTAATACAGCAGCAACAACCTGGCATGGAGAGTGAAATTACAGCAGAAAAAGACTTTCCGCTGAATTACCTCAATGCTTTGAGTAACCTCAAAAATCACACCATGCCTTTCTTCCTGCTCCCTCCGGTCCCTGGTGGATCGGGGGGTTTTGCATCCCACTAAAAACACAAACAGCATTGCTGTGAGTGAAGAGTGAAGGGCTTTGAGCATCGAGAGAGCCCCAGGCCCTGCAGGCTCTGGGCTGGGAGGTGCTGCAGGGGGATGTGTTTAGGGTGTGTTTGCTTTTTATCCCCAAAAAGGGTTCAGGGTAACCTGGGAGCTGCCATCAGCTCGGAGCCAGACCAATCCCTTGGGCACAAAGGTGCTGCTGCCCCTGATGGGGACCTGAGCACCAACCCCTGGCATCCTGCTGGGTTGTCTCCTTGTTCCCAGCCCCTGGCATCTTGCTGAGCTGTGCTCTTATCCCAGTCCCTGGCATCCTGCTGGGCTGTGTCCTTATCCTCAGCCCATGGCATCCTGCTGAGCTATGTCATTGTCCCCAGCCCCTGGCATCCAGCTGGGCTGTGCCCTTATCCCAGCCCCTGGCATTCTGCTGGGCTGTGCCCATGTCCCCAAATTCCCATCTGCACAATGTCACCAATGATGTGCAGGGACCCAGAGCACCAGGTGGGTGTTCCCGTGCAGGTTTTGCTGCAGGAGCTGCCCCTAAAAGCCCCCTAAAGGGAATCACTGCTGCTGTGGAAGCTCTTCCCAAACACTCAAAGGAGCCATCCTCTGCCATGGGAAAGGGAAGATAAAGGGGCTGGAGGTGTTTGATCACCTGCAGGGCTGGCAGTGCCCAGGAACCCACAGGGGATGTGACAGAGGGGCCAGAGGAGCTGCTCCAAGGGCACTCCCAGCTCCTGGGGATGGAGAGCAGACAGCAGAGATGAACTCCCCGCTCCTGCCTCCATCCCCCCGGGGTGAATCTGCAGGGAAAGGAGCTGCTGCTGCAGCACAAGAAGGGAAAAGGGGATTTGTGGGGCTGAAGCTGTGCCAGCTGTGGTGTAAATGCAGCAGTGCAGCTGTGCCAGCTGTGCTGTGGTCACTGCAGGGATGACCAAGGGCACAAGGAGAGCCCTGACCATGATAAGCCTTTACCAGAAAAAAGAACAGCCTGAAAAACAAAGGTGTGATTCCTCAGCTGATAGCAGGGGTGCACAGTAACACCCCGGGGTGTGCCTGCCCTCCTCCCCCACCCCGTGGCTCCCCTTGCAGCTCACAGGAAATAAATTGCAGCTCTTTGTTCCACAGGACACGGGCCGTGGTTTGTGTGACACGGTGCCACAGCTCAGCCCTGGGGACAGCCCTGGGTGGGCAGCAGCCGGGGGCTCTGTGGGGCTGGGAATGGCTCTGGGGGATCCCAGGAGCTGCTCCTGCCTCCAGACAGCTCACTGGAGCTGGGGGTGTGAGGAGAGATGAACTGGTTTTCTCTGGAAGTTTCCGGGGAAATGAAGTGACCACTTGGAGTATTTGAGAAAGAAACACTCTTTGATAGTCGGAAATCCATGGGAAAGTGTCTTGCCCCTGACCCCTCCATCCCTGCCCCCCTCTGGCCTCCCTCCTGCATCCCCCCCACATCCCTGCAGCCTCCCCTCTGCTCCCCTGCCCTGTCCCTGTGACAGCCCTGCCCCATCCATGGCCCTGCCATGTTCCCTGCAGTGCCCTGCTCCTGGCAGGGCCTTTCCTGGCTCCTGGGAATGCTCCCCATGCTCTGGGGAAGGTGCCCTGCTCTGTGGTGCTGCCGGGGTGATCCCACAGCCTGTGTGGCACTGGGGCCGTCAGGGCAGGGCTGGGCCTGAGGGCAGCCCCTGCTCCAGGCTGGGCCTGAGCCCCAGGGCAGGGTCCCTGCAGGGCAGCACAACTCCCTGGGGCAGGGAACACATCCCACGGGGTTGGAATTCCCCATGGAAGCCCCTGGGACTGGGGGGATGTCCCCAAGGGCGCTGTGACATCACCCGGGGCAGGGTGGGGGCAGTGGAGCCCTGCCCTGGCAACCCCGGTGTTGGGGGGTCCCTGCGGGCACCTCTGCCCTGCCCCAGAGGGCACCCAAAGCTGGGCCTGGCAGGGGCTCCGTGTCCCCCCGGGCACAGCCCCTGTCCCCAGGGCAGCTCTGGTGGCCCTGCTGCTCAGCCTGGGTCCTGGCAGGGCCAGCTGGGACAGAGACAGCAGCGGGATGGCCCCAGGCCCAGCATGGCCTTGGCAGGGCCACCTTTGGGGCTCTGAGTGGCCACAGGATGGGGCTGCAGGACTGCAGTGACAACGAGGCTGTGCCAGGTGAGAGGGACAGGGACAGGGAGGGGACAGGGACGGGGATGGGACAGGGACAGGGAGGGGACAGGGACAGAGATGGGACAGGGACAGGGA
>VWYP01014897.1:0-13922 GCA_013400435.1 Pycnonotus jocosus | reverse complement strand
GGGATGGGACAGGGGCAGGGACAGGGATGGGACAGGGACAGGGATGGGACAGGAATGGGACAGGGATGGGACAGGGACAGAGACAGGGGAGGCACCTCCATCCCCAGGGCTGGGATTTTCCAGCTCTGTGCAGGTTTAGCACCCCCAGGATGCTCCATGGGATCCTCTGCTTCGGGCAGGAATGCACTGGGAAAACCACAAATGGTGCTCGAGGGTCCTGAGGGGTTCTGTGGTCTCATTTGGGGATTTTTTTTGTGTTGTTTCTTGCAATGCTGGGGCTCAGTGATGCCAGCTCGAGCAGAGGTGACACCCATGGGTGCACAGTGCCACAGCTCAGGCACAGTGGCTGGAGGATGCTGGTGGTGCTCAGAGGATGTTGAGGATGTTGAGTGTGGCTGCTCTGGGGATAGGCTGAGGTGGGACCTGTCTGACCACATCCCCACAGCTTCGATGTCACCTGGGAGATGGGGATTCACCTCCTGTAAATACTCTGGGGGTTGTTTATATTTAGTAGCATTTATTGGGTTTTTTTAAATTGAATTTCTGAATCTCAATCCAAGCCTGGTTGCCTCTCACAGGGCGCTCCTGTTCTGCCTTTGCTGCCAAAGCCAAAGGAGCTGGGCTGGATTTGGAATGCAGATCTTGATGCTCTGCCCTCCCTGGGGCTGGGAAATCAGGCAGTGTAAGATTGAAGTTATTTAGATTTTGAATAATTTTGGTTCTTGCAATGCTGGGGCTCAGCAGTGCCACCTACAGCAGAGGTGACACCCACGGGCACACGGTGCCACAGGTGAGGACAGGGGCAGCCCCGTGGCTCTGGGGGATCCCAGGGGCTGCTCCTTCCTCCAGGCAGCCCCAGTTTGAGGCTGGCTTTCCAGGGAGGGACGATCTGGTTTTCTCTGGAAAGTTCCAGAGGTGTTGCAGTGACCACTTGGGGTCCATTTGAGACTCTTTGCTGGTCAAAGAGCCGGGAGAAAATGTCCTGCAGCATCCTTCCAGCATCCCTGCCCCGCTCCTGCATCCCTTCCACATTCCTGCAGCCTCCTTCTGTCCCCTGCCCTGTCCCCTGGGACACCCCTGCCCCGTCCATGGCCCTGCCACCTTCCCTGCTCCTGGCAGGGCCGCTCCTTCCTCCTGGGGCAGCTCTGGAATGTGGGACGTGCCCGAGGGCTCTGTGACATCACCAGGGGCTGGGTGGGGTCAGTGGAACCCCCTCCTGTGACCTCCTGGTGGACGCTGTCCCGAGGCTGCACCGGCCACCAGCTGCCACCAAGTGCCCCTGCCCCGAGCCACGGGTGTCACCTTGCTGGGGGATTGGCATCGCTGAGCTGCCCTGGATGAGCACAGGTAGGTGTCCCTTGGGCTGTTTGGCATCGTGGGGACACCAAACCCTGCAGGGGACACCAAACCATGGAGGTGACACCAAGTCATGGAGGTGACACCAAACCCTGCAGGTGGCACCAAACCATGGAAGCGACACCAAACCCTGCAGGGGACACCAAACCATGGAGGTGACACCAAGTCATGGAGGTGACACCAACCCTGCAGGTGACACCAAACCATGCAGGGGACACCAAGCCATGGAGGTGACACCAAACCCTGCAGGTGACACTAAGCCATGCCAGTAAATTCAGCGATTGGCACTAACAATACGATGCCTCTGTGAAGAGCTGAGTGTCACTGAACGTGAGCTCAGAGCTGCAGCCCTGGGCAGCACAGAAAATGAAAAACATGAAAGCTCAAACTTAAGGCATCAGGGTCACTCAGCTTGGCCAGCCTGGGAGCTGGGAATTCCTTCCCACTCCCACTGTCCCTGTCACCGGGTGGCAGCCACGCTCGGGGTGACAGGGACACTGCAGAGGTGTTTTGCAAGAGCTTTTAATCGAGGTTTGCTGACATGATTGGTGCCTCAAGGCTTTTGTTTGAGCGAGCAAACAGATCCTAATCCTCTGCAGGAAACTCTGAGCTGGGGCTGAACTGGTCGGACCTGCCCTGGAGGAGCTTGGCTTTGGTTGCATGGAAACATTGCCTGCAGTGTAAGGATTAATGACTAATCGTGGGTTCGTTAATTCTGATTGAATGCTTTCGCTTTCAGAGAGTTCGTGTAACGATAAGATCAAATAATTGCAGGGAAACAGCCCTGAGTTGGCAGGAAATTGGGGCATGAAACGGGAGTTTGGTGACAATTCTGGCTGGGTGAGAGGGGCAGGAAAAGGTGCTGACTCTAAAAACAGATCCTGTGCTGTGGGGTGGGAGCTGAGGAGCAAAACCTCCAGGATTTCTGCAGAATTTCTGATCTGGGGTGACAAAGATGCTGATACAAAGGAAACACGACTTCATGGCAGTAAAATGTGGCATTTATTGAACTGAAATCAGCAGCAATCTCAAAAGACACAGCCTGGCTGTGTCACACTCAGATTTAACAACTTCTCTTTACATCATAATGTCATAATTATAAATAGAGGAAATATTTTAATTAATTTAAGATATTTACATTTTTTAAGCTCAGTGGTTTAAAAAGCTAAAATCTAGGTGGGATTTCTAAGTCTACAACAGTCAGTCCCCAAAAATCTCTAAATTAGTATAATTTTAAGCCTTTTTCAGAAAACTGACATTAACACTGCTTTGCAAACTGCAGCTCCTCATAGCTTTCATTTTCCTTTGGTTGTGTTAATATTTATATAAAATTTATATTCATATAAAACACTACAGTGTTTAAAAAAATAATTTTCCTCAGCACCTGCACTGTTGGCAGTTTCCTGAGAGTATGAAAATAATCATGGCAATAGTGCAAAGATTTGTCTCAAGGCGAGAGAAAACGCTGAAATAATTTATAAAGGAAATGTTTTCTAGTTTTTGTAGCTATTTTTTTCCTTCATCAGTGGACAAACAGGTCTGGGGAGACCGAGCTGAGGTGTCAGTGAACCTTCCCTGTGCTCAGGTGGGGGAAGTACAACCCATACAGGCCCTGCTGCACCTGGTACAGGTGGGACTTCCTCCTCAGGCAGGAGAGGACCTGGTGGGGAAAGAACAAAAAAATACATGTCAAAAAGACCAAAATTAACGGCAAAAAAATTGAACCCATGCTCTGCCCACCATTAGGTGTCCCCAAATCACGTTGCCAGTTGGGAAGGGAGGGATTTTGGGAATAAAAATCCCCAAATGCTTAAAACTCTGAGGCAGCTCTGCAGCAGAGGAGTTTCCTCTCCTAAATCCTTCTGGCTGTGATTTTATCTCCTGAACCTCCCTGCTCTCTGCAGACTGAGCTCTTCTCCTCAGCTGGTGCAAAGCAATGGTTCCAGGCAGTGCTTTTAAGATGTTGCTCCCCATCCAAACAGCATCAGAGATGGGCAGAGGATCTCTCTGCCTTTGCCAAGGATTTGCAGCTGGAGCATGGCCCTGCCAGGCTGGGGGTTGAGAGCACTGAATGTAAAATCCTCAGTGTGGTTCCCACAGGCTGTTCAAAATGTTGGTTTTGGCACTCCCTCACCTGGAACCTGCTCATCCTGCAGGTATTTGGACAGGGAGGGAAGAGGTTTAGGAAATGCTGCAGAGGGTTCCCTGTTCCCACCTGTGGATTCCCTAATTCCTGCCCCTCATCTTGGTGTTGGCCTCGCCTTTGGGTGTTGTGGTTTTCCCTCTGCAAAAACCCAGTGCCAGCCACGATCCTGCTGCTTTTCTAGAAGGAAAATTCTGCTTCCTTTTCTAAAAAATCTGCTTCCTTTTCTAAAAAATCTGCTCAGCTGCCTCTAAATTCCCTTCCCCATCCCCAGTGCTTGGAAGAGCTGGCAGGGACTGAGGGTTTGGGGTGGTTTGTGCTGTTTCCAGGCACTGCTCCATCCTTGGGAATGTGTCTGAATGTCCCTCCTGTGGCTCTGCAGGACAGGTGGGACAGCCAAGGGGACACTCACCAGGAAGCACAACAGGAGGAGGAGGATGAAGCCCAGCAGGGTGAAAAGGCAGATGAGGATGATGGCCCAGTACTGAAGCTCTGAAAAGGAAAAAAAAGAGGGCATGTCAGGTTTAGAGACTCTTCCATGTGAGATTGTGAGAGGGAGATTTCACCCTGGCAAAGTTCAGAAATGCTGAACACTCTGTGGGTCGGGGCAAATTACAGAAATTTGGGAAAATGGAGTGAAGGATCAGGGATCCACAACCTTAAATGCCACTGCAGGGAGCAGCAGAGCCTCCAGCTGATTCCAGGGATGTTCAGAGTGACAAAGTTCTGCCTTAAGAGCTTCTGGACTCTTTGGGGACAGGGACAGGGCTCAGGGTGTCAGCAGAAGCTGTAGTTGTTTGTGGTGCATGGCAAAGTAACACTTCAGGGTATTTTGTTTCTCTCTCCTGTTTGTTGTTAGTTCCTGTTGTTGTAGCTAAGCTAAACCATATCTGGTTTAGACCAAGGTAAGAAATACTGCAGTTATCAAAATTTATTGGTGCCAGAGTTTTCAGTCAGTTCCCAAACCACATTGCTTTTCCCTGTCCTTTAATTCCATTCCCCTCGGGCTGGTGGCACCTGCTGTTTGCTACCAAGAGCCCTGGATTTTTGGTATTTTCCATGGGTTTAGTCCCATTCCAAGATATCTGATGTTGATTTGTTACAGCTCAAGTATTTATCAGGGTTCAATTATTTATTAGAGCTCAGGTATTCAGTGGCTGTCGAGTCAATCCTTGCCAAAAAAAAAGCACCTACCAGATCTTGTGGACTCTGGTTCATCTGTCTTGAGTGGAAAGTAACCTGGAAATGAGGAATGGGACAGATGAGGAATAGAACTCTGCAGCTGATTTAAACAAAATTAGGAAGAATTCCCCAAAATGTCCCTCCAGGAGCTCTCACCTTCCACCATCAGACTCTGCTCCTCCAGCTGGTAGCTGGAGCCCAGCCTGGTGAAGCCCTGGGTCAGGACTTTGAGCTCCTCAAACACCTCCTGCTCTCGTAAAGTCCCTGAGAGGGGATCCAGGGTGAACTCGCAGACTGAGGAAACCTCTGTGTGTCCTTTGCCATGGACAGGCCTGGAGGGTGACAGGAGAGAGGAGAGAAATTCAGAGAAACGCAGAGAGCTGAGTAGGGCAGGGAGAGGGGTTTGGAGTCTGGGGTTTGCAGATGTCCCAGAGATGTTTTATTGGGATGGGATCACTCTTAGCAGCTTGTTCTGGGTGAGACAGGAACTCCTGCAAGCCTTGTGAAATCCACTCACTGATTTAATCCCCAGCAAGGCATTCATAAGAGGTAAATCAGCTCTGTTTCTAAGAGGAAAATCAACTCTATTTCTAAGAGTTAAATCAGTTCTATTTCTTAAAAGTGAAATCTGCTCTGCTGCTTTGTTCCTCCAAGGAGTCTTTGGAGGAGCCTCTCACAGGCAGATTTTGTCCTCAGGCTGGTCAGTTGTGTGGTCAGTTTGTTCTCCTGCTGTGTGCCAGTGGAATTTGAGCTTATTTGTACACATTAAATGAGAGAATTAACGTGTTTGCTTTACCCTGGGATTGTTCATGCATGGCAACAGCTCTGCAAGCACCGAAACAAAACCAGCTCTGTTTGGACAGAAACCTTTTGTGGAAAAGGCAAAACTGACTGAGGGGGAATGAAGTGACTCCCGTGTGTCACACAGAGGTTGGCAGGGAGGGCTGGACGCCCTGAATGTCTTCCTGAACTGCTCTTTTGGGAGTTGAAAAAAGCACTGGACCTACCCAAAGCTCTCCACAGTGCAGCCAACAAATTGGTCCTTGAGGTGGCTGTTCCTGAATACCTCGAGCTGATGGGGAGAAACAAAACAGTTGAGGAAAGCTGAGTTAATTTAACACATCCTTTGGACAGGGAGCTCAAGCTATTGCTGTTCACTTCACCTCTTTCTCAATCTTCTCTTTGTTCTCCTGGTACATCTGGGAGCTGGAATCCTGCAGTTCTGGCGAGTAGGGAAGGTTGGAGATTCGGAAATTTAATCCAAAGCTTTCCTTGCCAGACTCCAGGGGTGTCTTGTGAGTTGCTGCCTCAACGGAGAGTTCCAAGTCTGGAAATGGAGAGGAAAATTAAATTCTAGCAGGGAGAAACTGAGGCTTTCCTACCAAGCAGCTCTGAGCTCCAGCCTTTGAGCTTGAAGCCTTAGACTGGCAGGACTTGAGTTGCACTGGGGCCTGGCAGGAAACTCCAAATGTACCAGGACATTCATTTCTTTGGGATGTTGCACAGTGGAAAAAAAAAAAAAAGCTGAAAGTCCATTTAGCTCTAGATGGTTGAAGTTGTGGTGAGCAGTTCACACTTCATTTTTTTTCTGATTTTTTAATACTGGAATCATCTTAATTTTGAGTAACAATTTAATTTCAAATAACACCTTAATATTGAAGAACAGCTTAATATTGAATAACCCCTTAAGCCATCAATGACAAGAGGACTGAATGTGTGAACATCCTAACTCAGACTCCATTGATTCCACCTGATAATAATAATAATCATAATCATAATAACAATAAATAATTAATTTAAAATAATTTAAAATTTTAAAAATTAAATTTTAAANATTATATATTATATACAATATATCATATATTATATATTATATACAATATATTATATATTATAGATTAGATTAGATTAGATTAGATAAAATAAAATAATAATATAATGATATAATAATAAAAATCAATCTAATATTAGACTTATTTGTGCTCTGCCAGAGCAGAGTTTGGGAGATTCTGAGTGTGCTGTGGCAAAGTTCTCCCTGTGGGCACTGGGAAGGGGTTGGATGCACGTACTGTCCACTGAGAGTTCCTGCAGTCTGTAGCTGCTGCCCAGCCACAGCCCCGTGGGGTTGGAGCTCCTGTCCTGGAAGGTTCTTTCCACCACAGCCCTGTTGATGCTGGGGTTGGGCTGGAAGAAGCACTGGCAGTCGACCACTATGGACCCAGGCCTGTGGGCAGAGAGACAGAGGGTTGGAGATGAAGAGGATGGGCAGGGAGCTCTGTGTGGGAAGGAGTTTCCTGAAGGGTTCCTGCTGTTCTGAGTGGTTTAAATGTGTGGTGGAATCGTCGTGTGGAATGGGCTGGTTGGGGCTTTTCCTTTGGACAGGGACAAGAATTAAAATTGTACCTCTTCTCTGGACAGATTTAGCTTGTATTGCATGAATGCAAGGAAGGAGCAGCACTTTTAGGGTTTTTAAAGGTTTGGCCCTGTGGGAGGGTCCCTTGTCCAAGTCTCATTCCATCCTGAGCAGGACACCACATTTCACTTTTAAAATCTAGTGGAGTTCGGGTCAAGAGGAGTGCAAAAGTCACAGGATCACCAGTTCCCAGTAAAAGGAAGGAATCTGTAATTCCCGGGATGTTCAGAGGCCTGAGAGTGTCTAAGAGAAACCCTGACTGAGAAACCTTAGTCTACAATAAAATTCAATCTGACAAATTCTGGGAAGCCTGGAAATGCCTCCTTAGGGCATCAGTTTCCAACAGGAGAAGGGGAGGGAGGAATTCCACAGGGGCCAGTGGTACCCAGCCATGGGGGAGCAGTGCCAGGGTGTAGCAATCTTGAATCAAAATCAGATTTTATCCCAGACCTCAGCCCGGTGATCCTGCAGGTCAGGAACTGGTCCCTCAGGTCGCTCTGACGGTACAGGTGATTCATCTGAAATTAAAATGTCACATTAACTATTAATGAGTTTGAGCATTGTGGTAGAGGCTTTAGGCCAGCAGGAGGGACTTGAGCTCTGGAGAAACACCAGGGTTATTTTTTGCTGGTTGGATTTCATGGGGATTGGGTGTTGGAATTGGCACCTTCTGGTGGTGGGGTCTGACTTCCAGCCTGGCAAACATTCCTGCCTTATCCGAGCAGGATGCCAGTGTGGGAGAGCACAGTCCTGAGTGGCATCCCAACCTCACAGACCACAGCTCAAAGAGAGCCAAACCCACCCAATCAGGGCCTGATCAGGTTGATAAATTGGATTGGTGCTGAAGAGAAGATGGTGGATGCTAGGAATGAAACACAGATGTGCTGATCGGGGATTTGCCAGCAGGGATTGGCCTTGGATGCACTTCTGGAGGTGCGAGTGGAATGCTGAGGGTGTGTTCATTTAACAAATCAGCTCTGGCATTTTGCAGTCCATGTCTTTGGCTGGAGAGGATTTCGTAAGACCACAAGGAATCATCAAATGGTTTGGGTTGGAAAGGACCTTAAAGATCTTCCAGTCCCACTCCCCTGCCATGGCAGGGATGACACCCACCAGCTACAACTTAAAACCAAAACTGAATCCAAAGCCAATCTCATCTTTCAAATTCTAGAAATTTTTGTTTCCCAAATGTTGATTTTTAATTTTTTTTTTTTTTTATTCAGACATAAATCTTTAGCATTTGCTTAAAAAACTGACCAGCCAGACATAATCTCAGACACCTCCTTACCTTGTTGGTGATGCTTTCTACTGCTGCTTTGTATTCTGGAGACTGGGGGTCAGGGTTGGTGAGGTTTTCATTGACTATTCTAAAGCTCAATCTGTAGCCCTGTTTGGCTGCAGTTGAGAGAGGCTTTTTGGTGGCAACTGTGTCTGTGAGGGTGAAACCTGAATAAAAAGGGTAGAGTGAATTTATTTTTACATCTGTTCACATCATAAAAGCAATATAGATACATCCCTGCTTAGATCAGACACTGTGACAGTGCTCAGGCCCCAGTGATGAGGAATGATCTCCAGGAGATCCCCAAATCCTTCTTGTCCCCCATGGATGCTTACCATCGACATACAGGCTGCTCCTGTCCAGGCTGTAGTGGCCCAGCTTGGTGACATTGTTTGTCATGGTGCTCAGCTCCTGGTAAAGCTTTTCTCTGTCAAACCTGGCCAGGCTGGCACTGTCCTTGTAGCTGCACACAGCATCCACTTTTGTGTCATCCCTGTGCCTTCCAGACCTGGTGGAAAATGTCAGACACCTTCTTTGGGACACTGCTCTGCTGGCAGAACTTCCTGGGGGGTTTTAAGGACAGACACCAAACCCTCAGTGCCAATGGGCTCCTGCATCCTTCACCAGGCTCTCCAGAACTGGGGTGATGACATTTAGATACCAAAAGGATTTTTCCACCTTAAAAAACCCATCCTGGCTGGACAGGGAGGTGTCAGTGGGTGCTGTTTTCTGGCCTCAGAACAGCCACGAATTGAAGGAGTGTGAGAGTGGGTAAAGAAACGTTTCATTGCAATTTCAGGAGTATTTTAGGTGTTTTATATTTAGTTATTTTAGTATTTCAGACACTTTTAGTATTCTTTCAGATATTTTTAGTGTCTGCAGGGAGGGCTCAGAGCAGGGATCAGGCTCTGCTCTTGGGTGCTGAGGAACAGGACAAGAGGAACGAGGCAGGAACTGATGCCCAGGAAGTTCATGAGCATTGGGAAGAACTTCTTCTTTGTGCAGTGAACAGGCACTGGAACAGATTGTCCAGAAGAGCTGTGGAATCTCCTCCCTGGAGATATTCCAGAGCCATCTGGACACAATCCATGTGCTCCCTAGGATGACCCTGCTGGAGCAGGGAGGTGGGACCAGGTGACCCGCTGAAGTCCCTTCAAACCTGACCCATCCTGTGATTCTGGAATTCCAAATCTTACCTAAAGCTCATGGCTTTACATCCCGTGTAGGCAGAGCTTATGCTGCTCCTCTTGAAAAGAGGGTCAAGCTGTCAAAAAAGAGGACAAGTGAGAGCTGGGAATCACATCCTGAGTTTAAAGCAGGCGGATTGGGGTCACCACCAAGACCCAAAGGGGGCACAAGCAGAGCCAGACTCACGTAGTAGTTCATAACTTTCACTGTGGAGAGGAATCTCCTGGAATTTGGGGCTTCCAGATCTGCAGTGTAGCGGAGGTTGGTCAAGGTGAAATTAAGTGTGAAATTCCTGGATGCAGGAATTGGTGCAGCTGTGGTGCTCCGGGCTGTAATCAAAGGGGAGAAGGATTAGGAATTTCCTATAAAAAACCTTTCAAAACATTCCTAATCCCAGCACACCTCAAGGCTACTCTGAATAATCTCTTCCCCTCTGATTTTCCCAGGGCATTGCTCCTTTGAGAGCTTCCCTTGAAATGAACGTGGCAAAATGAATTTGGCACAATACTTACGGGCTCTCTCAAGGGGTTCGTTGTAACCTGGAAAGGAAATGCAAGAGAAAGAATTATGTAAGAGAGCATCCACTTTGGAGAATGGAAGTGGAGAGGGGGTGACTGAAAGGATGACTTGGGAGTGAATCATCAGAACCAGGCCCCAGGGGTGTGAATGTATTAAACAAACAAAGCTTAGGCAGAAAGACGTGCTTTGGAAGAGCAAGGCTGCAATGAGAAAATGTGTGTGCTGATGTTTGATTAAACACTGTGGAAAGGAATCAGGTGAGATGTTCACAGGCAGGTGAATGGTTGAGGTCGAGACTAAAATGAAGTTCACTCTTTAATGTATAATAGAAATTAAAATCTTAAAAAATGTCAGCGTGGAAAGATTTTAAATCTTACACTTGATCTTACACAGAGAAATTATGCAGAAAACCTCAGGCCTCCTCCTTAAGGTGACTTTTTTAACATTGAGGTGACCCCTGAGAGCTAAGGTAGTCCCAAACTGCTCCAGTGCCTGGAGAAGTGGGAAAATCAAACACTCACCATTGACATAGAGACTCTTGTTGTCCAGGCTGTAGATTCCCAGCTTGGTGATGCCACTTGTCATTCTCTTCAGATCTTGGTAAACCTCAGCTGGGTTAAACTTGGGCACCTGGGAGCCCTTTTCATAGCTGCAGATGGTGTCCACTCCTGTGCTATCCCTGTTCTTCCCAGGCCTGAGGAATTTAACACCATGGAGCTTCTGTTAGTTATTAAAAGTATTTTGGGGGTTTTGTTTGTTTGTTTGTTTGTTTTGATGTGATTAAAAAGCCCCTCCAAATAAATCTGCCCACAGTTCTCAA
Source organism: Pycnonotus jocosus (assembly GCA_013400435.1). Taxonomy (NCBI): domain Eukaryota; kingdom Metazoa; phylum Chordata; class Aves; order Passeriformes; family Pycnonotidae; genus Pycnonotus; species Pycnonotus jocosus. The sequence continues at coordinate 3,022 of VWYP01014897.1, read as the reverse complement.
ACCAGCTGCAGAAATCACTGAGATATTATCAGTGAGAAGCCTTACAAAGAGAAGCCTTACAAAGAAAAGCCTGAGAAGACTTACAAAGCAAAAGGCTTTGAAAGATGAAGACCATACAAAATGAAGCTTTATTATGATGAAAGCAACTCCTTGAAAAAGGAGAACAATTATTGAAGTGTCAGTCAAACGTAAGGAAATACATTTGCTGCAGTTCCAAGCGAATCTCTGTGGTTATTGCTCACCTGAATCCCGTCACCTTGCAGCCAGTGAAATGGGGGCCAATGCTGCTCTTCTGAAGCAGGGAGTCAAGCTGGCAAGGAAAAGTCTCTGTGAATAAGGGAGCCCCAAAAAACTGGGTGATTTCAGTGAAAAACAACAGAATTTTGGCTTACGTAGTGTTTCATTATCTTCTCAGCGGACTGGAATTTACGGGAATTTGGGTTCTGCAGGTCTGTGGTGAACATGAGGTTGGTGATGGTGAAGTTCAGGGTGAAGTGCTCGGTGGCTGCCCCTGGGCTTTGTGTGGTGGTTGATTTTATTGCTGCAAGAGAGAACAAAAATGACAATGATAAAATAAGAACAGGATTTTCATAAGACATTGCTGTTACTGGGGTTCTTAGAGAAAAAAAACCACGTGAACATGATCCCACCCTTCAGACATTTTGCAATGTCACACACATTGCCAAATCAGCAGGAAAGAAAATCAATTTATGCCTTTAAGTAGCCTTAACCTGTATTTTAAATATACTTACAGGTTTTAAATATACTTACAGGATGAACTGTGAGGTTCATTGTAACCTGAAAGACAAATGGAAAATTATTAGGAAAATATTCCAAGAAAGTCTCAGCAGGACTAAATACAGGGGATTTTATTACAAGATTGTGGTTACTGAATCCAAGTCTTTTAACTTGGTGACTGACAGGGTTTTGCCCTTTAATTTTTGTTCTCTGTTTTGAGAGGTGAATTAAATCTTTTTCATTCTAATTTCAAATTAGTCTGTGTCAACAGTGAAGGTTGGACTTGGTCTCAAAGGTCTTGTCCAACCATAATGTTCCATGATTCCAACATAGAGTGCCAGAATGGTTTGAGACTGAAAGGACCTTAAAGACCATCCAGTTCCACCTCCCTGCCCTGGACCACGGGCAGGACAACTTTGACTAGAGCAGGATGCTCAGAGCTCCATCCCACATGGCCTTAAACACCTGCAGGGACAGGGAATCCACGATTTCATTAAGAAAAATGCCTTGAGAAGGTCTCATTACCATTGACATAGAGGCTCTGGCTGTTGAGGCTGTAGTGTCCCAGCTTGGTGATGCCATCAGTCATTTTGCTCAGCTCATGGTAAACAGTTGTTCTGTTGAATTTGGGATCTGAAGGCCCATCCCTATAGCTGCACATGGCATCTACTCCTGTGTCATCCCTGTTCTCTGTGGACCTAGGAAATGAGACATTGGTTTAATCATTATTGAGAAATCTATCTTAACTTCTAGTATACAGTCAAAGAGAAGTATCAGAAAAACCCCTCAGACATTGCTACTACTTAAGAAAGTACCCAGAGATGAGTTAAATGCCGAGAAATGAAAATTTTAAGAAGCAGAGAAAGGGGACTTTTCCCAGACATGGCTCTTACCTGAATGCTATTACTTTGCAGCCGATGTAAGCTGGGCCAATGCTGCTCCTTTGGAGTAAAGGATCAACCTGGAAATGGAATAACAACATGGAAGTAAGCAAAATGTCCCCTTGAAGGCAAGAGATGAGAGACACCGAGAGAACTGTGCCCCAGCAGGGCATTGTTTGCCAGACTTACATAGTGGTACATGACTTTTTCTGTTGACTTGAATCTCCTGGAACTGGGGTTCTGCAGATCTGCAGTGAACTGCAGGTTGGTTATGGTGAAGTTCAGGGTGAAGTTCTTTACTGCTGGTGCCAGAGGTTGGGTGCTTTGATCAGTAGCTGTAATGGGAAAGTTATTGCTTGAAAATACCATTTATGTTCAACAATCCAAGAGGAAACAAAAGAGACAACAAAAATGACAATTTTACTCTAGGTAAAATTCCCAGTTATTTTAGGTGGCTTCAAGGCTATATAAGCTGTGGTTCCCTAACAGGCTCACAAATTCTCCTAATGCTCTTTTATAGACCAACAGCGCTCTTGCTTGATTAATCCAACTTGCTGTTTTGGCTGTTTCTAATTAGCAAAATCTTCCTGCCCTTTAATTTCTCTTTAACAGTACTTACATCGTTCAGGCTGCACTTCATGATGACCTGTGGGGAGAAAAGGAGGAACAGGATTTGAGGAAAAGCCTTACAGTCGGGAAGGGTTGGCACACACTAGAATACAGAACATGTCTGAGAGCTCTTGTGTACACATTTCCAAGGAAGGATTCATTTGGTGACTGTCCAGGCATAAATGCACATTACCTTGTTGGCAAGGTGCTGCTTTTCTTAGCAGTGCAAAGAATTCTCCCTTTCCTAGGAATGTTTAGAGGGAATTTACAGATTCACTAAATCCAGTTTAGAATCACAGAATGGTTTGGGGTGAAAGGGAACTTAAAGATAATGAAGTTCTAATCACACAGCCGTGGCCAAGGAATAATTTAACAACTACATGGAAAATTTATGCATGATTTTGTCAAGTGGTGATAAGTCCTAATGCTGTTCCTTGACCTTGAAAGGCCAATCCCTATTTTTTCAGAGATGTTCGTAAAAAGAAAATATCAAAGTAGTGTAAAAAAAAAATATGCCTCAAAAATGTTAATTTTACTATATTAAAAAAATACATAGAAGGAGGTAAAACTATAAACGTATGTAGAGTGTATGAGAAGGCAGTGTAAACACAGCAAAAAGAATGAAAGATATAATAGAATGAAAGAACAAAAATCACTAAAAACAAAGGAATGACTTAGAGAATGAATATGACAAGACATGAAACCATTTCCGTTCATAGAAAACGAAGTACATGAAAATCAAAGAAATAAAAAAAAAAATTGTCACCATTAATGTAGAGGCTGTCCTGGTGCAG
>VWYP01014896.1:220659-321758 GCA_013400435.1 Pycnonotus jocosus | reverse complement strand
TAATTCTTCCACCTGTCACAACACCTCCCAGCAGAGGTGAAGCAGCCTGTGCTTTAACTATTGTAAGAGGAAGAACGAGGTGTCTTAGGGCTCAAAAACCAAGTTTGGGGTGTTACTGTAGCCTCCAGCACAGCTCGTGCTCTTATTACCAGTCTATGGTACAGTTCCCACCTACAAACTTGTGAGCTCTAGTGGGTTAGTGTTATCACATTTCCATTTAATAGCTTAAATTGCCTGAATTTCTCTTGCTCTGCCCAGAGCAGAGCCCTTCTGGAGTTCATGCTGATCACGTAAAGAAAGGGTTACAGGCCTCCTGGGTGGGAGAAAATAAGTGGAAGTAAAACTCTGTCTAAAGAGGATTTTGTTAATCTGCAACTGGCCTTGCCATTGCCCTCCAAGGCTCCTGGCCTTGCTTTGGGGCTTAAGCAAGAGCTGAGCAAACGAACTTCTCTGAAACTTCAGCCTTGACTGTGTTGATCCATCTTTAATGGAACTGGAACTCACGTCCCCCCAGGGACAGGGTGGGGAATGTGGCAGCAGTAACTGAGCAGATTTCACTGCATTCTCAGATGGGGGTGGCCTCACAGACTCGCTGGTGTGGCAATGTCCCCAACAGTGCCAGGCAGGGGCTGTGTCCTTCTCACCAGCCACCAGGTGTGAAATGCAAAGCTCTCTTGCTTTGAGTGAGGCCAAATAATTTAATGGCTGGATTTAGCTTTGCAAAGAATCAACTTCCTAGTGGAAGAAGAAAATCCCTCTGGTGTCTGGAAAGCACAGCTTATACTAGGGAGGGGGAAGATTTAGCAATGCCATGGTTAAGGACCCTGGGCCACAGCTGGTGTTGGGATGCTGAAGCTGCAGACTCGAGTCTGGCAGTGCAGAGAGGCACCTGACAGAGGTGAGGGTGCCTGGCCACAGCTGCTTCTCTGGGGGTACTGCTCTTCATGTGCACAGTGTTGTTCAGTTCAGAGGGTGTTGTCCCCATGCCAACTGTCCCCTCCTGTGCCTGGTGTGGGAAGGAACGGTGGCACTGGCTGTGGGGGTGGTGGGTGGAGAGCCCCCAGGGTGCAGACCTATTCCCACTGGGCTGCTGACCCCACATGTGGTGTGTCTCGTATGTGCAAAACTTGTCTGTGAAGGTATCTTCCACATGTGTCGTCCCCATGTGCTCGGCAGGAACTGCACTCCACAAGTTCAGCACCTTGTTTTATTACAAAGATAGGCTTTGCCAGGAGTCTGCCACTTCCACTACACAGCAGGTAAGGGCACTACACCCACAACACGTGCCAAAGTTTAAAAACATCTTACAAAGGGCTTGGAGGTTCAAGGCGACACTACAAACCCTCTGCTAAAGAAGTTGTTCCTTTAAATGGTTGTAGCAACTACTTTTTTTCTTTTTTTTTTCTTTTTTTTTCCTTTTTTTTTTGGTTTTGTTTTTGACTTTGGAAAAAAAATTAAATAATAAAACAATAGCCCCAATACAGGGCCCAGCCACAGCATCTAAAGGTAAACTCTACTTACTCTTGGCTCACCTGTGTCCTTTCCCTAAACAAATAACATGGGGCTATAGCTCCATGGCCCTTTCCCTGCCACCAGCCATGCTCAACATTCTCTGCTACCTTGGTCCTTCTTACGCTGGCCTTTCCTGTGCTGGGCCTGCCTATATCTCTGGCAGCTATTCACAGTTTCTTAAAGACAAAAACATCAAGAAGTTTTTGTGAAATTACTTTCAAAATAAAATGTAGCCCAGCTACATTCTTAGAGTTTCTATTCTGAAGCCACATCCTCAGCAAAGACATTGAGACCTCCACAGTGTAAATACTTTTTCTGTAGTTCTCTTTAAAAAAAACCTCTGTTCTTCCCCTCTCCCTCCCTTCCCTCCCCACATTTTAGCATACTGGATAAAGTCTACTGTTTGTCTTAAAATAGATATCTATATACACATACACAACTCTGATGTTCTGGTTTCTGACAAATGTGGCATTACTGGAAATGGAGACAACCTGTCCATGGCAGTGAATCACCCATGAGTTTTGGTGGATGAAGTCATCCAATGCCATCCTAGCCAGCTGGATGACTAGCAAAGGCTTCCCTTACACCCTCCCGCAGTGAGGTAGTAACTGTTTTTCTTTCCTGTATGACACTTCAAGCCCTGGTGGCTGTGGTGGGTCAGCCCTGTGAGCAGGAGCCTTTGCCTCTGCAGGAATGCTGGCCTCTACAGGGGGCTGTGTGACACGGGACATCAGAGTGGTCACAGCTCCCCAGGCTGCAGGAGGGACAACAGGCCACCAGGCTGGCTTGGCAGGGTGGCTCTGGGGTGTGCAGTCTTGGGCAAGCTCCATTTGTCTGCCACTGGAACCCTCTCAGTGACCCCAGCCTGAGCTGGGGCACTCTCCTACCTTCGCTTGCAGCTGTGGGTGCTGGAGATGCTCTGCTGGGCTGTGCCACTGCTGGGCTGACAGCGGTTGGGTCCAGTCCCTCTGCCTGTAGGGGTTAACACAGGCTGCCCATGCAGCCAAGCCCCACTCTCTTGGCTGCTCTCAGGTACCAGCCACAGGGCTGGGCCCAGTGCAGGCAGGATAAGCTGCTTTAGGAGACTCCTCTGCAGGACTGGCCTGGTGTTTGGTGATGCTCGCAGGGAGAGGCACAGACAATGCTCTCTGGCGTTTGCCCTGTGGCTTGAGGCCACTGTCAGAGGGCTGTCAGTAGGGCTGGTCCTATTGGCATGAGCAGTTCCTGGGGCTGGGGTGGTGCAGTGCCATGGACACGTGTGGAGCCAGTGTGGGGTCAGGAGAGAGGGCCACGCTCCTTCCCTCCCCGCTGCACCCAGTCTGGGACCATGTGCCTGGCTGGGTGAGGAACACTGACCTCTCCACTGTGCTCCAGCTCGCCATGCACGAGACAAGAACCCAGGAAAGGCAGAACAGCCCTTCTCAGGCTAACACACTGCTCCCTGCAGCTCCCAAACAGCTGTCTCCATTAGGGATAAAGTGCTTTCACCATGCCTTGGCTGCTTGCGAAGCAACTGCTTTGTCTCAGCCCCGAGTTCCCTGTGTTGCCCATATCTCAGATGGAGGAGTGGTTATGTTTACACATACAGTACAAAAATTAAAAGGCACAAATATACACAGAATGCAGCAGATAATGAACAGCTGATAAGAGTCCCTGGTTTTGGAAAAACAAGGATGTTGGTGGGATGGAGTGGGAGCTCAGGCTGTGATGGTCTTTGCTGTCTGTGGTCATTACTCCCTGAGGTGACCCTTCGGCTTTGTGTCTGTTGTTCCAGCCTCTGCAGCCTCATCCCAATGAGCCACGCACAGGGAGGCACGGAGTGCTGACTGCTTGGGTGCTGACCAAGGGGAAAGTGATGAACTGAGTTTACCTCCATTTCTTGCTGGCAACAGCAAATAACTTATGGGTGCCACAGTGCAGACCAGAGGAGTTTTAGCTGCTCAGAAAGGTGTCTTGTGGCTTCTTGTGAAGTGAGGCAAACTTTGAGCCATGGCCAGGCCCACCCCCTCCACAAGGCTGGTTTGAGTATGACCAAGGTATGCCTGCGGCTGAAGGCAGGTTCCCTTGTGGCACTGTGCTGCAAGAAAGGTCACTTCCAGGGCTGCAGCCAGCCTAGGCTTCACTGCAGGACTCATAGATGTTGTCCTCCATGAGTGCAATCACTTGCTCAAATTTGTGCTGGAGCTGGGTGCGCTTTGTCGTGGGGTTTGCATCCAGGGCGGCCACAATCTGTGGGAGACACAGGCAGGCAGGGTGCTGAGGCGGTGTGGGGTGCCCACCTGCCAGCCCAGCTCCCCCCACCAGACCTATGGAGCCCAAATCCCAGCGAGAGCTCCAAAGGGGAGAGCCCACGCTGCCCCACAGCCCCTGTGCTCACACCCCTGCTCTGCTAGGGTCCCTGGTCAGGGCCAGGAGTGGAGTGGTATGTGACAAAAATGCACTGCTATAATAGAGCTGAGGGCACAGCACCAACCCACAGGGGGGCAGGAGCCAGCCAAGGGCCACTGCCTCTTTGGGGTGGGGACAGTGGGTGCAGGTTATTTTGGGGGTGGACCTTATCTGCATGTTTTGCTCTCCTGAAAGGGTCTACACATCTGGCAGCCCTCCTTCAGCCCAACCAAATGCCATTAAGATCAGCTGTGAATAGCCAGCCTCCTCTTCCAAGACGTGTCCAGCCAAGGGACAGAGAGCAGGTGCAGCTGCATCTGTTACATACGTACTGTGCAATTCTGCACACCCCAATCATCCCTGTTCTGTGGGGCTGGATGCAGGTGCCACTGCAGGGTGACTGCAGTGACAGCTCCTCCCTTCCCAGGCAGCCCAGAGCCCATGTGCTGTAAAGCCCACTCACCTGGGAACGGTATCTCTTGGCGTATTTGTATATCTCAGCCATGGCAACATTGGTGTTGAACTCATTTCGGTATTTCTTTATAAAGATAGAAGAGAGAGGGGAGAATGTTAGCAGGATGAAGCATGTTGTAAGTCCCAGCCCAGCCAGCAGGTAGTGACTACAGTAAAAGCAGATTGTGCCTGACTTTACTGTCACATGGGTACAGCTGGATTTTTAAGGAAGGTGCATTTGCTTGCATCAAGATGGGTCTTGGTCTTTTCAAAGCCAGCTGTAAATACCCATGCTACCACATATCCCTCTGTGCCCAAAACCATTTCATTGGAGGAGACAGCACATCAGCTGTGCTGTAGAATATCAACAGAAAAATCCTGCTTGGTGCCCAAAGCTGAAACACCCTGGGGAGAAGGTTTGATTTTGAGGAACCTGCAGTGCATCACTGGCATGACCCTGATCTGGAATGTGGCTGCCAGCTCTTGTGGCTGGCACCAGGGCTGGCTGCCAGTGGCTGCCGGGGACTCAGGGCTGTCCCTGGCAGTTGTGCCTGGGAGCCAGCTGGCTGGGTGGCTGCGGGACTGCAGAAATCCTTGTCCAAACTTCCTGGCTTTTTGGCACTGAATTTTGCTCTCAACTCCCAGTGGTGCCAGAGCTAGTTAGGCTCAAGCAAACTCATGGGTGTTTACTGCAGCTCTGGCAGTAATTGAAGATGCTTGGAATTAGGTCAGATGAAGTTTGTGCGTGGAAGTTTCAGGCAAAATATCCTTTCCTGTGTGCTCCTTTCAGCATCTATTGCAGCCTGTGTGCATTCCCTGCTGTTGCCAGGCTCCAGCAGGACACTGAGCCTGCAGACTCAACCCCATCCTCTCCACTTACCCGCGACTCCTCGGCGAGGTGGGCGTTCATCTCCTGCTCGCTCAGAGGGGGCATGTCGTGGATTTGCTTGTAGTATCTCTGCACTATCTTCCGGTACTCGGGGATCTCCTTGGCATACAGCAGTTTGTTGGTTGGGGAGTCCTAGTGGGAGGGCAAGACACCAGAGTCAGGCACTGGGTTGTTCCTGGCTGAAAACATTACCCTGTTTGCCTGACCAAAGCACTGACACCAGACAGGGACCTCAGCTACAGCTGGGTGCAGGGAACAGCTTTGCCTTTGGTCCCGGCTGTCACCAGAGAGGAGCGCGGTGCCAACAGCACCGAGGCATGGAACAGCTCATGGCAGAAGGGCTGAGACACATCAAGGAGCTGTGGATGGGCACCATGTGCCTCTGGAGACACAGCACCATCCTGCTGCCCCTGCATGAGCTGAATGTCCATCAGCTCAGTGCTGGAGAAGGGGGTGATGGGTGCGTGTTTCAATTTGCAGCAAGCACAGGCTAAAAGCACACCCAGGGTCAGGTGGGGTGGCTTGCTGCCAGGGGATGCTCTGCAGGTGAGGTAGCACACCTGTGCCAGATCAAACACTTGGGATCTGTGGTGCTGTGTGTGGAAATTGGCAACAAGGGAAGGGCTTCTGCACGTATTTGCCAGGGTTTCTTGAGCAGCCACATTAATTCAAGCTAAAGAACAAAGCAACCTTACAAGTTGAACTTTGTCAGCTGAAATCTTGCTTTTGGATTTTTCATGTAGCTTTGATTGATTTGGCACTGGCTAATCCAGCCTGCCTGGCCTAAATTGAGTGCATGTAAAGTAATTAACAGAGAATACTGAATTCTCTTGATTAATGTCAGCTTGAAGACAGCAGCCTTAACCTCCCAGCCACACAACTGGGTTGTACCAGTGGAGGCATAACTCTGCTGCCCTCCTTACAAACACAAAATGAATCATTTTAACCTCAAGGCAATCCTGCCCTCCTGATATCATTACCCCAGGAATGAACTTGGCTGACTAGCCTCGTGTTGCAGCCCCAAGGGGAACGGCCCCAGGCTTGGGGACATCAAAGGGAGTGAGATCACCGTGTCCTGCCACCCCTGCACGGTGTGTGCAGGACTGCTCCCCTGTGCTCTGGCAGGTGGAGAGGGGAGGGAGTGGCAGGTTCTGCCCACGGGCAGCATACTTGGCTCTGTCAGGCAGGAATAGGGGAGCCCGGGGTGACTCCAATCTGCTGCTGCAATCTGTAGCTTGGCTAATGCTGCGGGGGAAACAGGAAACGGGCACCAGATCCCACAGCAGTTTATTTTCAAACCCAGTGACAAGGCATTATGAGAATACGGCCAACTTACAGAGAGCCTGCTCATGGCATTATTTTTTTTCTTTGGAAAGACAAAGGAGAACCATGCTGCCTCTTTTCTAAGTTATTTTTTAATTTGTGTCTGATTTGTCTCTGTTATGAAGAGATGGGCATTGGTTTATTAACAGCTTGTGCACTGTAGATGTATGGACTGAGTCTGCTCTCACATTTGCAGTATCAAGACCAACGTGCTGAAACCAAGGGAAGAATCCAGTCTGGAAAATGCTGTGATACACTGCGTGTACATGCAAGCTGATTTTTATGCCGGGGATTTATTCTTCCCACATTACTCAACAATTCATTCACTTATACTATTGTATTCCAGAAAAGTGTTTCCATCTGCTGTCTGACTCCAGCTGACCCCTCTTCCCCTCATCTGCCACTTGACAAGGACAAATTGTAGGTGTTTCGTAACACATGCAAAAAAAAGACCAAAACCCAAACAAACAAAAAATCAAGCACTCATTAGATCTTCCTCCAGCATTAACCTCTCCCAACAAAGGCTTCCTGCAGCTCTGGGGCTGGGGGTGGAGCGCCCACCCCCTCACCGCAGGGTGTCCCCCAAGTCACACACTGTCACCACCAGCCTCTGGGGTGGGGGGCAGTGGGGGGGATTTACAGCACTTCTTAATAAAACTTACATATATCAGGAAGTTTCAAATGTCAGCACTGTGCTCAGCCAGGGCAGCAGGAGAAAAGAGAATGTGCCCATGGGATGTGTTCCTGCTGGCCATCCCTGCGGGACTGTGTGCGGCGTGGGAGACGGGACCGGGCCCACGCAGCCCCACGTTTGCCTGGAGCAGGCTCAGCTGCCCCACTGGTGTGCTGAGCCCACGCTGGACACGGCCCCCGTGGGAGATCCCCAGCTGTGGCAGTGTTTGCCAGCCCCTTCCACATGCTGATGGATGGGATGGCATCACTGGGATGGCCCTGGAGAGCCTCACAACTCTAGGTGAGCCAGGCCTGCTCTGTGATCCCTGGACAGGCACAGCCTGTGTTCTCAGAGGACTGCCTCACCTCCTGGGCTTCTCTCCTAGGTGAGAGGTTGTGCAGAAATCACCAAGAGCAATGGCTGAGCCTTTGCCTGGAGCGACATCATTTTCCATCCTGTCACGAGGAGTTTACATTGTCCCTCGTCTACTTTATGGGATCATTATGCCAATGGTGTTCCCTAAACCAGCCCTTACTGGAGGAGCTGGGCTCCCCTGTGGGGTCTGCCCATGCCCCATATTAGTGCCCTGAGCAGAACTGGTCCCTACCTGTGCTCAGTGTTCCATGTGCTGCCCCTGCCTAAGACAACAGCAGGAAATACTTGTCTGCTTCAGCAGCAGCTCAGCTGGGTCAGGAAGCGTTTTGGACAGGGTGCTGAGTCAGCAGGAGCTCTCCCATGGCTGCGGGACAGCTCATGGAGCTGATGGGTAACCCTGAGCACACAGCCCCGGGGTTGGTGTCCCCCACTCTCAGAGCCCCCCAGGCTGGGGGCCCTGCCTTGTGTCCATCCTGCCTGTGACTGTGTGTCCCCGCTCCCTGGCTACTCTTTGTGACAGAGGAGGTGCCAATTTCAAGCTCAAGCCTGAACAAAGGGGTGGGGAAGGGAGGGGAAAATGCATCCCTGGAGACAACCCAAAGTGAGCTGCATGAGCCCAAGCAGTGGCTGCAGCCAGCCGTGGGAGGGAGGCTGGGCTGGTGCCCTCTGCCAGGCCCTGCCCTCCCAGCCTGGCCCTGCTGGGAGTGCCTGGCAGCAGCTCTGGGGGTGTACCTTGCCCAGCTGCAGGTCCGAGAGCGAGCAGGCGTCGATGAAGGCCTGGGCGATCACAGACAGACAGGCGTCGATGTGGTCTGTCTTGTCAATGTCGAACACAAACTGGGGGTTTTTCAGGATGTTGACCCAAAACCTCAGTGGCAGGCTGCAAAGGGAAGGACCCAGGGACACACACGAGATGAATTTTTGTGTACCAGAGGAAGAGGAGCAGAAATGCAGGAAAGACAATGACAGAAAGAGAGCAGTAGAGAGGAAAGCTGAGGAGATGGGTTCTGGTACTTAATCATTCCTGGTACAGACCCCTGCCTTGATAGAGGGGCAGGGACACACCTTCACCCTTCAAGACACTTTTTCAGGCTGGAGGACGTGGCACATACAGCCTTCTCTAGGCACACACATGCCCCTGCTCCTTCAGCAGCTCCCAGCAGGCCCAGAGGGGCACCAGCAGCTTTGCCTGTGTGGCTCTGTTGAGTCAGACTTCCCCACTTGCTGCTGTTTGGAGCGATGGTGTCACCTCCTTTTCTCTCTTTCCTGACACTAACCATCATCTGGTTGTGATATTGAGCCTGGCCCCACAAAACACATCTCATCTGTCTTCTTTTCTGTTTTCTCATCATTTCCCCCTTCAGTTATTTCACTGCTGATTTGGCCACAGCACAGCTTCAGTCTATTGCTCACCCTTCCTACCCTCCACAGCAGCTGAGAGGTGAAATCCACTGTAAGTCTTTGCTCTACAGGTCAGTGAAGGTAGTAAAGGGTAGGCAAATCTGTTGCCCAATGGTTCTATCTGCATGTCAGGTCTCCCAGTAAAATTTGGTTTTAATTTTCACATGTTGGGCTGGAAACAGTTCCTGTCTCCACAGTGCTGAGACTCTCCTTGACACTCTCTCCAAGCTCCCTGCTCTCCATTTAAATCCTCTGGTTTCTTTCCTGCACTATTTCCCCCTTCCTGCTGTTCCTGTCCCTCAGCACCACTCCATCTGGTCCCACTGCTGTGGTGCTCCCCAGCAGGCCACTGTCACAGCACCTGCTCCCAGAGCCCCCTGAATACCCTGGAGACTCAGCTTGGTTACAGATGTAAGTCAGGAAGAGAGCCACTGAAGGGCTGAAAAGGCAGAAAGCAAATGAAAAGGATCCAAATATGCTGGTTTAAAATTTTCCATGACGTTTTAAGATCTGACTTGGACTCAGTCTCAGATCTGCAGTGCTTGCAGCTAACACCATTGCTGTCTCCCATCATCCTATTTCTCCTTTTATTATTTGTGTATGCTGGTTTTTTTGCCCTTTGCCTGCCCATGCCTCCTCTTTCAGCTCACTGTTCCCCTGGGCTTCATATTTGTTCAAAGCTCTCCAATCCTGTGTTTGGCTTCATCTTTCACAGCCCTCTCTGCCACTCTCCCTGTTTTCCAAGTCCCTCTTCTACTTTTACCAACCTAATGATCAGTCCAGAACACCAGGGTTTTGCAGCTGCTGCTCCCAAGAGATGGAAGAAAGAAAAGAAGGATTTCCTTTTCCAAACCTGTTGGTCTTCCAGATGTGCAGAGTGTCAGGGTCTGTGATCCCTCTCTTCTCTGCCTGTTCCTCTAGGAAGTCAAAGAAATACTTCACAGCCACGGGTGGTTTATCGTCTCGGATACTGAGAATGGCTTTGAACAAGTCATCCAGGAACTTCTGGAGTGTGCCCTGCAGGACAAGGACACAGTGACCCTGGGGAGAGCAGCAGCACCCAAGCCCAGCAGTCACAGCAGAGAGGCTGTGACTGCTGCACACCAGGGGAAACCCTTTGCTGCCAGTTGGATAAGACAGAAGAGAGAGGGGATGCCAAAGCAGGGAGGGAACAGTTTCTGGATAGTGATGTAATAAACTTGCATTTGAGGTTAATTTCTTTTGGCATTGAGATTTTCTTTCTTACTGCTGGGATCTCACATCTGTGCTTGTTCTGTACACCACAGACAAAGAAGACCAGACACTGCTGGCCATCTCTGTGATCTTGGCTTCAGTGAGGCACCATGCTGAGATTAAAGATGGGCCAGATCTGACCTCAGATCACACAGACATTTTTCTTGCTCCCACAGCTGAGCATCTTCATCTCCTGTCCCAGCAGCATCTCTTTCTGGGGAGATGGGTTCAGGTCTCAGCTCTGCATCTCCAGCCCTGAGGCAGCCAGAATGCCTTTTGTCTGCACAGAGCCCAGGGAGATCATGTGGGCCATCACACAGCAGCAAGGATCAGCTGGGAAGCTGGAGGGACCCCGAGGAGCCTGACAGCCTCACTAAACATGCTCCAGCCATCCAGGAGAGGAGTCCCACTGCCTTTGGGGAGCAACCAGCCCTGCAGTGCTCCTTCCCTGGAGCAGGCCTCTCCCTGCAGACCACAAACAATGCCACCTGCCAAGAACGGGGGCAGCCCAGCTCCTACCTTGGTGGAGAGCAGCCGTGTCAGGTAGATCTCTGGAAGAACCTTCTTCCTATGGCTCTGTCTGTGGGACTTCTTATGTTCCACTGATTCGTCAGTTGGGAGAACCTGGTCCCAGATAAAGCACATGGTCAGAGCACTCTTCCCTGGAACTGTCACACTAAATTTTCCTTTCGGCATAGAATTTCAACCACATATAAAATTCAATTAAAAAGCAGTTACTGCTTTATAAACACACCCTTATATGGCTTTAAAACAGTGATCCATAATACTCAGGTTTTCTGACATTTGTTTCTCCTGTGCTCTTTATTGCCTCTCTCACCCTAGATGAAGGAAATGAACCCATCCATATCCCTTTGCACGCTGGCCTGCTTGCCCCCCTGGGCTCTCACATCCCTGTCTGGGCTGCACCTCGGGCTCCCAGCAGCAGTGAACATGGCTTCTGCATAAACCAGCTTTGCCTGGATTTGGAAAAAGCACAGTATGCAGGAATGCTGGCTTTTCCAAAACAAAAATTAATATTCCACTGGTTAGGTCATTTAATTACTCTCTAAAATGACAAAGCAAAAAACTGACATCCATCTTGGCATTGTTTCACATGTCCACAGTTAGCTTCCCATCCCTTCTCCCTCCTTGCTCTGCATGTGTGTGCATGCATGCTTCTACTTGAGCATGGAAATGCTTCCAGAGGAAAAAAAAACACCCCTCAAACCAGGCTATAAAGTATAGTTGTTGTCCATAACACCTTTTTTTCACAAGAGCTTTTAGCAGCATTTAGCACTTGCAGCGCGGGGCGGCAGCAGGAACCCAGGAGCTGCTCCCGGGAAACGGGCGGGATGCCAGGAGCTCCCCGCAGGTGACACAGCCGAGGTGTCCCCGCATGCTGCCACTGACACGGTGCCATGCCACGCCCTGAGCACGCCCCTGAGCTCTCCGAGCCTGCCGGCAGCTCCATCAGACACGACAATTTCCCTGCCTTCCCGGCAACTCCTTATCATGTCCCTCAGTTTATCTACAGATAAAGCTTATCTCCAGATCCCCTTTCTGCACCACTTTGAACCCTGCTGAAGAGAGCTAATGAGCCTTGATGCAGCTTGTTCATCACATCTGACACTACAGCCCACAGACATAATTAAAGTTAATATCAGCAGCCCCCCCATGTAGCCATCATCCCTGCAGCCAGGAGAGGGATACTTACCAAGTGGAAGTACTTTTCAGTGTCCAAATCCTTCACTGTGAAGAAGAGAGACACAGTGGCTCAGTCAGGCTCAAACCAAAATCCACCTCCACTGTTGATTTCCATGTCAAGAGGCATCTGAACCCCAAGAACCCCAACACCAAGCTGGCATTCTCAACCACAAGTGATCTCAGTGTTTCTTCTTGTTTTGGAGTTGTTTATTGCATTATGGGGCTCGTGGCAAGTATCCTAGGAGGTACTTTAAGGGAGATCTGAGGTCTCCCAAGGGATGTTTTGAGAGAAACTCAAGAGGGCACGAGAGCAGGATGAGTACAGGGACATTCCTGCACTGTGATGCCCCACACTCCCAGGATTATTCTGAGCCTCATCATCAGGGCAGCTCCTTGACACAGCAGGCAAGGGACTCCTGGAAAGCCAGGCCCTCTGGAGACAGCCTGGAAATAGGGTTTGAAATTCCTTGTTTAATGTGGATTTTTGTCTCACTTGGTCTGTTTTCACTCTGCACAGCCTGAGACCTAGAAATGCAAGGGACTGAATCTATGTAACTGGGAGAGAGAGAACTTTTTCAACCCAGTGGCTTCAGATTCTTCCTTTCTCTTGCTCTGTCAGCACAGATTGGATGCCAACCCCCAGTGAGGGTGTGAGATGGAAGTTGCAAACACCTTGAGGGCTAGGAGAGAGAGCACCCTATGCCCATGAGGCAGAGGGAGGAGACTGCACAGCCCACATTTAGAGCCATCGCATCCACAGCGCCCAGGAAAGGGGGCTGGCAGCATCTTCCAGCATCCCCACCCAGAAACAACCCTCTGACAGTGCAGGCATTCCTGCCTGATCATCAGCAGCAGGGACCAGGAGCCAGCTGTTACCTCTGCTCAGCGTGGCGTCCTTCTTGTCCGTCAAACTCATGGCCAGAGATGCCCCTTCAGGGATCTGTGGAGGAAAGGAAGAACATGCATTGATGATGGGGGCCTGATCAGTGCCTCCCTGGTCCTGGGGAGATCCCAGGAGCTGGGACATGCTGCTGCAGTCATGGTTCTGCCACAACCATCTCCAGAACCTGCCCTGCCCCTGCCCTCCATTATGTGGAAAGGGAATTTTCCATACAATTACAAGATAGTGAGGTTCTCAAACCTGATGGGAATTGGGCAAATACCTTTATCTAAGATCCATTTTTGGACGTGGACAGCAGGTAATTTGGGAAGGAAGGAAGGAGAGTTTGGCTGTGCCGGTGCTGGTTTGCCGTTCCCTGGGCACGGTGCCAGCGTGGCTCTGGCACGGCTCTCACACTGATAACCATGCTAATGAGCACTCAGCTCCACTCCTGTTTTCCAGGCACGGCTACAGACCAGTGAGGATTGTGCTTCCAGGCATACCAGGGAATATGAAAATCGTTAAGTATTCTGGTTTCATTTAATTTTAAACAGAAAAACAGTCAAGAAAACAATCTGATTCACCATGTTTCCTTGTATTTTTGGCCTCACTTCCTCGATGGTATCCCCAGCCCCTGCTCTCAGAGCAGGCACTGACAGTGGTAGCTGCAATTTCAGCAGGAGTGCGGATCAAGAGCACAGTGATACTAAATCAGCCAGGCTGGTGGCCCTTGGGAATAAGAGGTTTTTCCCCTCCTCTTTCTGTTGTGGATAATAACTTGTTTTGCATGAAGAGTGTTAATTAGTTTCTGTGTGTTGCAATATTAACGAGATTCTCGCCAGGGCAGATGTCTATTCCCTGGAAGCTCTCAGGGAGCTATGGCAACCTCTCTGCTTGTTCCTGATGATCCCGTTTTTGGAGGGGAATGGCAGCTCGCCCTGGGGGCCAGGCAGGCTCCGAGGAGGGGCTCCCCTGAGGTGTGGGTCGGTGGCTTTACCTTGTAATGTGCTAATGTGTTGAGTTTCTTCCTGCCGTCCTCCACCACCGAGGTGTCATCGAGGTCCCGCAGGATGTAGCTGTCAGTGCTGGTGGCAAACCACTCTGAACACAGAGAGGGAAGAAGTGAGACCCCAGCCCGAAGGAGGCAGGGGCCAGGGGGTCTGGGACCGAATGGCTGCCCTGATGTCTGCACTGCTTCACCCACTGCTCTGACAGGCACCAACAGCTGCTGCACAACCTTAAGTGCTTCACCTGTTTTTACAGGTGGTGGCTGGTCCCATGCACCTGGTCCTTACCGAGGTCGACATCTTCCACCCTTGGCCACTGGGAGTAGGGGACGTTCTTGCAGAAGGCCTCCAGAATTTTCTCTTTCACTTGGCTGAGTGTGTCTGTGTCCATGGCTCTGACACTCAGGGAGTCCATCCCACAGCCTTGGAAGGAGACGTTGAGGTTCTGCAGGCAGAGGTTGTGTTAGGGATGACCTGCCTGGTTCTGCTGGCTCCCAAGAATGCTTGGAAGCTGCAGAGTCTGCACAGCTCTGGCTGGTGCACCCTGGGCTGATGGAAATCAGGCTGAACTAATGTGGCCATCGATGCTTTACAGCATGAGAAGCACTGATTTATAGCCCCAGGGGCTGAGGGCTCTGTTGACCAAGCTGGGAGAGCACAGGGAGCAACACAGCAGCCCCCTCTCATGCTGTCTTGCTAATGGGGCTTGACCACCATGAGGCAGGAGGAGGGGTCAGTCCCCATTACCAGCTGTGTCCTCAGTGGCTTGGCTCTGACTAATGGGACCACCAGAGCTCATTGCTCAGCCTCTGCTTGATGCAACAGGCTAAGCTTCACTGCCTAAGCCTGCTGCAGGATGGGTCTGCTGCAGTGCCTGGAGCCTTTGAGAGCTCCTGGACAGCAGGACAGGCAGCTGTGAGGGCCTACAGGCTGCCACAGACACCTGCTCAGAGACCAGGGAGGCACAGCTACTGCCTCAGCTGCAGCCCAAAGCTGCAGGGCAAGGAGAGCAACTCTTTCTATCAGAAACCCTCTCCTCTTTTTGTCTGGGTGCCTCCTCCTCTCACCAGCTGTGCAGACCTACATGCTATGAGCATGGCATCTCCGTCTCACCCCAGCTCTGGGGAAGCCCCCAGCACATGTGCACTCACCCTGGGCTTTGCCTCTATGTTCTCCCTCAGCAGCCACTCCTCGTTGAGGGTGTACCTGGCCTTCCCTGTAATGGCGTCGATGGAACCCTTGTTAATCTGCTGTTTGATGGCACAGATCAGCAGGAAGAAGGGCTCTCCAACTGTCTCCTGGGGAGAGGAAAGAAGATCAAGTCAGCACACTGGGCCTGGTGGTGACAGGTCCTTCAGCAGAGACAGGCTCTGTGTGGGCAGGGAAGGTGGCCCTGCACACCAGGGAGCAGGACAAATCCACCCCAGCTGCTGCAAACACCTGGTGGGGGCCATTACTCCCAACTCCCACTTGCTCCTCTCAGAGGCTCCTCAGAAGTTTTGAGACTTGTGGCAACGTGACAGCACAGACGGGGATGAGGACACAACAGCCAGCAACAGCCGCAGGCCGTTCCTGGGGATGCTGTAACTGTCAGCATCAACACACCCCATCCAAGTTCTGCAGCAAGCACTGGAGCTGTGGAATGCCACGGATGGGCTGTGCCAGCCTGTGCTGTCTCGGGGCAGAGCTGGGGTGCTGCTCAGAAGGCAGGGACATATGCATGGCTGTGCTGAGGGGTGACATGCATACGTGATAGTCGGCAAAATGCAAATGTGCATTAATTTACATGTGAATTACACAGGAACAGGGAGAATCTAGCATATTGTGCTACAGAGATGCTTCCTGCAATCTGACAGGGTGCAGACTGTACAACATGCCGCACTCAGCAGGACAAGATAAGGCTGATGTGCACAAAAATCCAAGAACAGAAATATTTGGGCACTCAGCTCTCTCATGAACGTGTCAGCTGAACCCCTCATTGCACTGCCTGGTTTGCCACTGAACTCCACAGCCTGGGCCTGTGGCTCTGGGAACCAGCGTTCATACTTCTCATACCACAGCAGAGCCCTCATCACAGCTAAACAGAGGATCCGGGTCAACAAGCTGCTCCCATGTGACAGCAAGCAAACACACCATTTAACTCCTTGCATTCATCAAACCTAAGTTCATGGGAGAGAGGTGAACTGTGGCACTCCTGCAGCAAGAACAAAAAATATAACAGGGAGCATCTATTTGTGAAGTGATTCAGCTACGCAGTTGAATGCCAAATTTCTGATTCACTTCTGCCTGCTGCACTGATGTGCAAGGGAAACATAAGCTATTTTCTTAAGGAACTCTTCACTGTTAGAGTAGATCCCATTCTCCCTAATGTTCATGTGCAATTTCCTTCCAATGAGGCAAGTGCAAATTCTGCACATTTCTGTGCCCCGAGCCTCCCCCCGCACACACACACAGCCCTGCCATCTGAGAGCCTGCTCGAGACAACAGATACACAACTGTTTTGGTATTTCTCAGCTAGGAACTGCTAAATCCTGTTCAATCTGCTTCTTAATTAAAACTTGGTGATTCTTTTATTCTAATTGCCCTGTAATTGCTAAAGCAATTAGTTCGATGTCAATTTGGATGCGCTGCATTTGGTGCGGTTGATGCTGGGGTGGTGCAGCAGGGCTGGCAGTGGGCACACGCCGTCTGTGCCAGCAGGGCACTCGCCTCCTTTGCAGGGGTAACTGCAGGAGGACTGGGGAGCCCCCTGGGCCTGCTGCTATTGATTCCTGCAATGCTCCTGCGAGCAGGCAGCACTAAAGGGGCTCAGAGCAGGACTGCAGGTGCTGGAATGCAGGAAGGCACGGCTTCCAGAATGTAGAGGAAGGTAAGGAGTCAGGAAGTGGAGAAGCTGAGGATTGCAAAGAGTGAAGAATGAGCAGAAGACACAAAGAGTTCATTTTGGAGAGAAAGGCAGAAGCAAGATATAACAAGGGGATGACACTGACATGGAGACGCCCTCAGGCTGCAGCCCCACTGCCCTCATACTTCGAGCCACACGGCAGCACTGGCTGGCTCTGCACACGGGGGCATCAGCCTCTGACACTGGCCGTGCTGCCAACAGGAATCCTGTTTGTGTCACATGTGAGCAGGGACAAACCTGAGGCTAAACTCAGGGCCGGGCTCTGGAGCCTGCCTGTCCTTGCCATGGGCAGCTCCAGGCACAGGGAGAGACTGCAGCGCCTCCAAAGCCATTGAGAAAGGGCGAGTCCTGCTGCTCTGGGAGCCCTTAGGGATTGAAATGAGCATGGGCTGCAGGGGTTGGGGCTGCCCTGGCACCGGTGGGGCAGCGTTGCGGGGTCACTGCAGACCCACTGCAGGCTGCACGGGCAGGATTTGTCCCGGGCCAGCCCACAGGGGACACAGCCACAGTGCTCCACTGGCAAGATGCTATTTCCGTTTGGCTTTTTGGCTTTCAGGCTCAGAAACTGTGGGATGTTATGGAAATCTGCAAAAGCGCTAATCAGACAGTGAATTTCAAAGCAGGGAAAGAAGGGCTGGCAGGCAGGGACTAGAGATAAAATGGCAAACTTGTGAAATCTCCAGCATTGTTCGGAAAACTCATCTGGAAAGGAATCAAAACCGTCTTTCGTCTTGGCTAGTTAGGAGAAAGGAAGTTTAACCAGAAGAGATCAGTGCTGATTCAGGACAAAAACTACTTAAAAAAAACACAGTCTGGGGCCTTTTTTTCCTCCTATTGTGAATGTATTTTAATGAGACTTCATTTTCATTTTTGACTGAACTGTTATGGGCCCTTCAAGCTACCCAGGGCACTGAAATAACTGCAGTAATGGAAAGCACAGTTCAGGCTGGCAGGACTTGAACTGTTCCACGCACGAGGAGCGTGGGAGGGCTTCATTTTTATATGCTTGGGAAAACAAAAAGGTTTGGAGCACAGACTGGATTCACATGTTGCTGCCCTATTAACACAACTCTTACAAGTTATTATAGATGTCCTCCCAGGATCATACTATAGCCATTTCCAAAATGCTTTTGCGAGCCTAGGATGGAAACGGCACAGAAAACAGCTGCTTATCCCAAGTGCCCACTAATTTTGGGACAATTATCTGTTTGCATTCTGTGAAGAACCAAACCTCCATCCCACACGCAAAACTTGGGTAAGCTCGGACCCAGACATAAAAGCTGAATTCCAGAACCCTACTTTTCCTTTAACTCCCCAACCCTGGTAGGAGCCAGGCACAATGGTACCATGGTAGCTCATGGAGAAGGCTTTCTTTTAAAGCTTTTTCCACCAAAACTGTAGCACAAAGTAGAGATGATTTCATCTACGAGTCTCACTCAGTTCTGCAGAAACAGAGTTCTACACTGATTGTGCAAATGCTGCAAGTTTCCTCCGAGCCCCCGTGCCTCACAGCAAGTCCCTGCCAACTCATCCCAACCTCACACACACTGAGCCAGCCCCACCAGTGGACTCCACCACCTTCAGGTGCCCTCCACATGTGCAGGCCACGAATGCCTGTGGCCAGCAGCTCCTTCCCAGCTGAAGACAGCTCCTTCAAATCATTTTCCCCCAAAACACAAATGGATGGGCTGTTAGGCAGAGCATTAATGCGAAACAAATGTTTTGAGCATGTAGCGTTGACTTACAAGGGAAAATACAAGCACTTGGAATTTTTCCACTGCACAACAGCGGGGACTTTCACAGCAGCTGTTTCAAATAGACATTGTGATTAATGGGGATAATTCAGGAATGAAAACCAGACCCATCATCACATGTCTGACAGAGTAGTGCTACAGGCAGGCAGGCAAGCCTTCTTTTTAACCAAGAAATGCCTCTCCAAAGGCAGCAGAGTTTGATCCTTAGGATCAAGGCACATGGGAGGCCTTTGGCTATCACTACTATTTAAATCACAGCCCTGAGCTGTCACCAGACATGTAGAAGGAGGTGCTGTCTGTTCCACCACAGGAGCTCCATCCTCATTTCTGTGGCGGGGAAGATGCCAGGTCTGCTGATCTGGATCACACTCCTGTCCCTTTGCACAGCCAGGCTTGTGTCACCTGGGACAAATTTCCTCTCCAGACACTCCTGTCTGACCAATTCTTTCCCCTTTTCATATTTCAGGAGCAGCTTAGTGTCTCTTCTGATCCCACCCTCACTGTGGAGCATATGAGATATCAGAGGAAATCCTGGGAATCAACTTCACCGTGCCTCTAGTTTGAATTTGCTTTCAGAGATGGGAAAGAGGCTGTGGCAATGCTCTGCACTGCCAATGCTCCAGGCTGGACATGGCCTGGAAGGGGCTGCAAACCCAGTGTGCAGCCTTAGCCCCTGCCAAGAACCTGCTGCAGGTGGATGGAAATGCACATTTAGCCAGCAGCCCAGCAGCTCTGCCAAGGGCCCAGTCCCCTCACAGTCCTGCTCCCACCATAGCCCCCTCCCATCCTCCCTCTGTGGGCCATGAGCAGGGGGAAGGCAGCTCACAGGAGCACTGCCCGGCTCTGGGGATGGCCACAGCGCCCCCAGGGATGGCCAGAGCCCCCCCAGGGATGGCCAGAGCCCCCCCAGCCCCAGCCCAGCCTGCAGGAGTGGGCAGCTCCCACCCAGTGCTGCATGTGGAGCTCCCTGCCACCACTGAGCCGTGTAATGTGCTCAAGCCTTCAGAGCCACATGATAAGGCTCCACTTTCCTCTTTTTCTTTTTTCCCTGAGAAAGCTTTCTTGCACAATGTCCATTTTTAGCACAAGCTGGAGCTGGATCAGATGCCTCACATGTGGTCTCCCCTCCCCAAAAGGGAAAATCAGCACTTTTTTCCTCCAATGGTTAAACTACAGGAACAAAATCTGAAGATTAAAAAATTTTTACTGATTTCCTCTTTTCTGTACTTACAGGCTGGATAGCTGGGCTACATTGGCACAGCCATCCTCATCCACTCCTATAACTCTTTTTTTATTAGACTGGCTAACTGTGTCAGCTAAAATGTTAGATTATAAACTACAAAATGACTGGCTTTAGGACAAAAAGTGATCATCTGGGATCAGAAGACATCACAATATGTATGAAGACAATATAGAATTGCTTCTGTCGATGTAGAAAACACTTTGGGAAAAGAGATTTTTTCAAAAGCTTTTTCAAGGCTCTTCCCGTGGGTATAATGGGGTATTCTCCAATTAACTGCTGTGGAATCAATTAAGTTATTGCTCAATTCTTCTGGGGAATTCCAAACAGAACTGGCAAATGTTGGAGATAAAGCACTGAGCAGATGGACTGCTGATGGCTCTGAGATGCCAAACATATTCCTGCTCATTACTGAGAGAAGACCATCAGCCTTCTGGGACAGCCACCCCACCTCTCCTGCTCAGATCTGTGCAGAACCACGAGGATGCCTCTGCATCAGAGGCCCCACACACCAGTGGGCACCGACACAGAGCAGCCTCTGCCCCCAAAGGGCACTGACACAGAGCAGCCCCTGCCCCAGTGCCCTCAGCCCTGCTGAGCATCATAGCTCCCAGGACAGACACACTGACTGCTCAGCATGCCTGTGCCAGCTGCTCACAGAAACAACACATAACCAGGTGGCTCCCAAAACCTCCAGCCATTCTGGCTGTTTTTCAGCTAGCCTATGGCTCTTCTCAAGCATAGTGAAAATGATGATCCATGCTCTGGCCTGCCATGATGACTGAACTCACCCAAACCCCAGGCAGAAGCTGAGAAGCAACTGAACTTCAGGTTGCTTTCCTACACCTGAATCATTCAATACATCAGTTTGCCAAGTGTTAGTGGCCATTTGAGTGGCACTGCTAGCAAGTGTCAGGTCCTGTGCTGTCCCCCTCATCCCTGCTGGACACAGAGCTGACCCTCCACCCACTGCAGCAGGGCTGGTTCTCTTACTCTGAGATAGCTGTACATGCAGATGGACATCCAGTTGGTGAGCATCTTCTCCACCACAGATTCTGTCCTCCTCAGCATAAGCTTGGGGTTTTTGGAAGCTGAAGCATCTATTAGATCCACCAAGAGGTCCTTCATGATGCTGGTGTAATACTCCAGTTTCCCATGCAATGCAATAGTAAGCAGGGAGGCCAGGTTACACCTGAAACACAGAGTGGTACAGGACTCAAGGACTGAACTGCTAACTGGCACTAAAAAACCCCCCATACAAAGGCAGTCTTTCAGACAATTTTCATGACCCTTCTTAACAGTGTTCGAAGTTCCAACCTTCATTCAGCGCTTCAGGACCTCAGGTCAGCTTGCACACTCTTACTGGTAAGCCAAATGAGTGAGTGCTCTTCAGGGTTTATGGCCATCCATTTCTAACAGAAATGTGTAGGCAAGAGTGACTCAGCTGCAACACGCAGCCCCAGACACTGGCTGGACTGCTTTGGGTTAGGAATAAATTAGTCTCCTCCAGCTGCCAAGTCTTTGGTTCTGAAGCTCATACCTGTCTCTGACAGCAAAGTCCTTCTGCTGCTCGAGAGCGTGGACAAACACAATGAGGAAGTGCTTGTTGTTGAGTAAGGTGGAGAACAGAGAAATTCCTTCTTCCATGTTGGGTCTGCAGTTCTCAGGGATCTGAAGAAAAATTTAGACAGCAGACTAAGAAAACCCTGCTTGTTGTTTTCCTCCACATTTTATCCCTCTTGATGGCAAGGATGCCCCTACTGAGCAGAGATACTAAGCAGAAGAGACCCTCCTCCCTCTGCCCGACACAGCCAGAAGCTTTGCAGGCAAGGAACACTCAGCTGGGTCAGTGACAGTGGCCATTCCATTCTGTTCAGGATTCCTGAGGGTACCTGGAGCACTGTGGCCAGTTTGGGGCTCCCCACTACGAAACAGATGGAGCAAGTGCAGCTGAGAGCTGACAAAACAATTAGTGGGCATACAAGGAGAGGTGAAGAGGGCTGGGTTTGGTCAGCTTTCAGAAGTTCTAGAGGGAGACCTTACTGCAGACCAGGAAGGATCCCAGGCCAGCGCTTCTTCATGCAAGAGCAGATTCACAGATCTGCCTTCTTCAGCCAGCCAAAGCTGATCCAGTGCTGGTCTGTGTTCATGCTTAGCAACACCCAAAAGCATTTGCTCTGTTAGTGGGTTACTCACCTTCCACTCCCCCACCAGGAGTGGATGTGTCTCCTGGACCTGGGAGCCCACCTGTGAGCTGAGCTGCTGGGAGGGCAGGATGTAGCACTCCTCGTAGAGAGAGGAACACTGGAACCAAGCACAGCGTTAGGGGAGGGCACCTGCGTACTCTGCACCTCAGGGGAACGAGCTGGGGAGGCGTGGCATTGGCACTAAAGGCACCCATTCCAAAGACATGCACGAGGCTGGATTATGGAGCCTTGAAACACTTTGCAAGAGCCTCCCAAATGAGAAAACACCACAAGGATGGGGGGAGGCAGACGTCTGCACAGACACAAGGCTGTTAGGGCAGGGAGACTGCAAATAGAGTAATGTGACAGCTAGAAAACTCCCAGAAGAGAAAGCTTTACAGAAGACTATATCAAAATAGAGGAGTTCTGGGTATTTCAACATATGTAACTTTTAAAACAGATGGGAAAAAATGTTTAAATCCCTAGCATTCATATACCAGCCTGAATCTTAAAGTCTCTAGTATGCAGAGACATGGAGACTGCATAGCTGAAAAACCTGAGTAATAGCTACTAATGAAACACTCTGCAGTCATAAATCATCATCTCAGTCCTCAGCACTGACACACAAGTGCCTCGAGGGTGAAATACAGCCGGAGTGAAGGACACACAGCCACACAGCGGAGCAGCCGGTGACAGGAACGACGGCACCAGCACGTCTGCTGCAGCTCTGGTGAAGGGCTCCACACAGACAGATTGGACTGGGTGCCCAAGGGAGCACCACACACCCAACCTTGGGCAGGGAGCAGAGACAGAGACATCCAAAGAGCTCCTGAGGACTGGCCAGGTGGCTGGGAATTCTTGGGGGCACCTTGCATGGGACAAAAAGCCCTTCTCCCTGATTGCCAATTCACCCTTCAGCCACCGCTGAATGGAGTGGGGTGACACTGGAACCCTCCAGGAGGGGACCCCATCACTCTGCCTGTGTGAGAGCTCTTTCAGAGGAGGTGTGCTATGGCCCCACACAGGCAAGCCAGAGCAACTCCTGGAACAGTTGCCACCAGCTTCTGTCATGTGCGAGCAAGCCCGATCTTGTATGACACCCCAGGAGGTGCAGCTCCACTTTTGATGATAATTCAGGCTGAAATATGTGACAAGTAAATATGTAGCAGCGGAATGATTTTGTGACACTGTAAAAGCCCTTTAGCAGAGCCCTAACCTGGTAGGGACATATCTGGGAGCAATGAGGTGCCCGTGACACACGCTGTCTCCTTACTTTGGGGAAGAATGTCCTGGTGACAAAGTGCTTGTACTCCAGGAAGGGGATCCCCTGGCTGCGGTTTAGCTCCTTGGTCAGGTCTGTCATGTCTGTCTGCAGCTCTGCAAAACCTTACACAAAGAGACCCACAGTGAGAGCCCAGTCCTGCACCAGCCGAGACAGGCTGGCACTGGAAAGCACAGCATGTCCCATCTCTGCCCCTCACGCTGTGCCCTCGTGGGGGCTGAAGCTGTGTTTCCTCTGAGCAGCACATTCCCATCTGGGTTTAACCATCAGACTGCACGCCTTGCCCCAAGCACTGACAGAACATTCTTTGCCCCAGGAGCCCCAGTCCCCCAGGACAGGACATCAGCTGATGTGGAGGGACCATGGACTGTGGGATGGTGGGTGCCAATGCCTGGAATATTTCTCCCAGTGTTCTACAAGGAGCGTGCTGCAGTTTCTGTTGCACCCAAGAAGAAAAGCACACTGAAGGTTAGCGTGACCTTCAAGTAACCCTCTGACACACTCAAGGGCCATTAACCCAGGGCAGAGAAGCTGGTGGCACTGGAGATCAGTGGCTTGCCCAAGCCAGGCAGCAGGACTTCCAGCCACTGAGCCTCATTCCCAAACCCAGTCAAAGCTCACAGGCGATCACAGAAATTCTCCTACAAACATCTCTATCAGCTCCTATACAGCACAAGGTGAATTGCTTCAGGCCTGCTAACCTGACACCCTGCTCCTGGCCGTGGTTCCTCTGCACCCAGGCAGTGCCTTACCTTTGCGGATTTCCTCGCGGATCTGCGACTCCATCTCCTCCATCTGGAGCAGGGTTTTCTGCCAGTAGCGCTCAGCTCTGCGGCTCTTTGTGCAGAACACAAAGAGAGCTGGAAAAGAGAAAGAGAATAAGCCTTTTGGACCTGGGCTTAGGAGCAGCTGCAGCTGGGATCAGAGCAGTTCTCCCTGACACGGGTGCAGAAAGCTAAACCCAGAGCTGGTTTCACACCTACCACCAGACCGGTGTCTGCTCAGGCAGCTGTCGATTATCTGTAAATAAGTAAAACCAGCTGGAATTTATTGATCGTGCTGCAACTGTCATCTTCAATTTAGGTCTAGGCTGTCTGTATTCAGCTTAACTGTATATTAATGTGTTCCAGCTGATTAATGAATACAGATTTGAGGACGTTTACCACCTGTATTACAGTGTTCATATCTGACAGTCTTCCCATGCCTCCAGAAATATTTCTAATGATGGGTGGTGCATCTAGTAAATAGGGTGCATTAGAGCCTTTATCAAAATAAATCAAATCCTTACTATAAAGCCTTCGTTTGCTGTGAACTGGCAGGTTTCTTGCTGCACAGTCATTCTGGGCATGTGATGAGCAAGGACCCTAGCCCGAGGACAAAGGTGTGCAGCACAGCTTCCAGCCAGGTACATACAGCAGTGTGCCTGCTTCATATTTGCAGCTGAGGATGCTGCTCTGCTCTTCCTACTCAGCCAGGCACCTGTCACTGCTTGTTTCTGATGACAAGATCTTGGCCTAAGAGAAAGATCTTGCCTGTGATCAAGATCCTTCTTTATTTTGTATTACAGTAACTGCTAAGTATTTAGGGAAAAGGGTAAGTTTATAAATATCACAAGTTCAAGTAACAGAGTTGAGCTGTGGGTTCAGCCAGGAAGAGCTCTGTGCTGCAGGGAGCTGTGGTCCTGTACTAGCTGTGTGCCATACCTGCTGCACCCAGACCAGCTGCAGGTACTGCACAACTGCAGCACTCAGAGTCACCTCCACACCTCCACATGCAGAGAGACAAACCTTGCCACAGCCTGGAAACTCATCATTCTTTCCTCACCTACGACAGAGAGAACCAGCAGGATGCTGCAGATAACGATGGAGACAATGATGGCAGTTTCTCCTCCCCCAAGGTGCAGCATGGCAATTGTGTAGTTGAACTTTCCAACCTGGATCTGAGGAAAGAGAAGAAGGGAGGAAAAGCAGGAGCTGAGCAGCAGGTTGGCAAGGGGCTGGGAGCAGGGGGGACCCAGGGCAGCACTCAGCAGACCCTCACCCCAGGACTCACTGAGCGAGCTGGCACAGGCTCCCAGGCTCTGTGGGAGAGAGGCTGGGCTGTGCCTTTCCCTGCCAGAGCCTGGGCACTCTGTGTGCCTCCAGGGAGCCCAATTCCCTTCCTGTGCTCTGGGGGATGCCAAGGCCACACCCAGCAGGCTGTGATGCTGCAGTGGTGCCCATCCCAGGGCCACCATAGGGCTCTGGTGGCAGAACTGCATGGCCCATGGCCCCACTGTACCTGCAGCCCTTTCCTCGACAGCCCAGGGCACCTTACAAGGCTGCCTGTGCTGCTCTTACTAGAAAATCACTTCCACTAATCATCAGCTTCTTTGTGGCTCTGAACAGCCTTTGGAGCCCTGCTGCACTTGTCTTTCTCCTCCAAAATCAGAACAGCTGTCACCCAGAAAAAGCAGGGTTAAGAAACTTTAAAGTCCTTGAAATACAAATAAAGTAAGAGAATAAAAATAAATGAGACCATAGACAAGTAATGGTCTTGTGGCTAAAGCAGTGAAAGGGGTGTCAGAAGGTGCTGGCTCTGCTCCCAGCCCAAACTTCTTGTGACAACAAGCACAAACCACTAGAGCTCAGTCCTTGGGTCTCCTGATCTCCAGAAGGGAAGAGGCCAGCACACATCACAGGCTGGCAAGTTACTGGATGCTATTTACAAACAGCTCTTTGGGCCCTTGGGATGAAAGGATTCCACAGTATCATCTGATAAGGAAAACTCATGACCACACAAAGCTTTCGCTTCTGGAAATGCGAGTTTCACTTCTCCCAAGGAACAAGAAGCGAGAAAAACTTGATAAAAAAACCCCAAACTTGAAATGAGGCAGGGAAGAGCGCCAATAATCTTATGATTTTTGATTAATCTTTTGATTAATCAAAATTAATCTTTGACTTCCTGTGTCATGGAACATCTCTTTGGGAAAGGTGCCCAGCAGGGTGAAATTCCAGCAGGTCTCAGCCACTGGCCCAAAGCAGGATCTTCCCACCACCTCCACCACCAGATACACACAGCTCCATCCCAAGGGAAATACAGCCCTAGCTCTAGGAGCATTGGTGAGGGCAAGGCTGCTGCCAGTGGAAGGCTGCAGACACTGAGAGCTTTGGTCCCTACCCTGGCACATTGTCCAAGAGCCATGGTGCCAGACAGGGACAGGAGCCACGGCACTGCAAGAGCACCTGGGCAGGTTCACTCAGCAGCCTCACGTGCCCAGCCTCAGGATCTCCACTTTTTCCCTCTGAAATGCTGCAATGAGGCAGCTCCTCAATGTGTTTTGTGTCTTTTTTCCCCCATCAGCTCAGCCTTTTGCATTTTTCAGAGAAAAAAAAAATCCCACGGCTGCTGTTTAATTCAATGTTTAAACTGTTTGGTCATGAATAAAAATGGGCCTGAAGGTCTTGACAAATCTCCCTTGTTTAGCTGGACAGCTCTACTCGACACTCAGTGTGACCCAGGCAAGGCCCCTGCACATGCCTGCCCTGTGTCACCAAAGCCATTTCTCATGTGTGATGAGGCAGTGGCCACTCGTGGAATGGCTGGCAGGTGAGGGTCCCAGCCACGTCTCTAGGTTTAGTAAGGGTGCACAGGTATGAATATAAGCAGATTAATTAGCTGCACTTTCATTGCCGGTGCACTCTGAACAACCTTGTGACATTTAGGGCTGGGTATCACTCTCCTGCTTCCTGGGGTCTTGCCCTGATTGGTTAATGTCACACCAAGTCTAGCAAACTCAAAAATTCCCTTTTTTCCACAAAGGGATTCCCCAGTTTCTCAGTTCTCACAAAAAAAATTTTTTTAAAAAATTATCCTGTTTAAAATTCATGTTAAGATGACTCAAGAAATTCTGTTACTTCTGCATTTCCATGTTTCCAGTTTGCAACAGAATTTCATACACCTCGGATTGTTGCCAGTAAATTGGACAACCCTGTCAGGGAATTGGTATGCATCCTTGTGCCTTTCTCCTGGGCAGCCCAACCCCACAGCTCCCTCCAGCCCTCCTTCCCCTCCCTGCCCGTGCCTCGGGCTCCCGTGTCCATCCCGTGCCAGCACGGACCAGGAGAGGGCAGCCGGGTCTCCCATCGAGGGAGAGGCATTTTCCCTCCAGACACAAAGAGCCATGGTCACATCCCTGCATCACCGGGGGCTGTGTCTGCCATGAGGGAAACTGAGGCAAGCACAGCAGGTCAGCCCAGCCCTCTGGAAAACAGGGCAGTAACAAAGGGTGGTGCATCTGCAGACACAGAGAAACAGCAGCCCTGAATGCTGAACTCTTTGCTGGGAGAAGGCAGCAGCCTGTGGAAGCCCTGAGTACTGCTCTCACTCCCTAATCACACCAGGGAGCCAGCAGGGAGCCAGCAGGGTGAAGGCTGGACCCTCATGGCCACTCGTAGCCCTTCTGCTGCTGGGAGCAGAGCTGACAGCTTAAAGCTGTAAGGAAATCCCCAAACATGTCTCATGAGGAGCAGAAAATCAGTGCAGGTGACAAAACCTCACATGCCTGGGAGCTCACCGTGCCTGTCAGAACTGCCCAGCCTCCCCTGGGCACAGTGCAGGAACTCAGCCAGCAGCTGCTGGTACCCACAGCCCCTCACTGCAGCTCATCCCAAACCCCTGCATCCTGCTGACCAGCTGCCAGCACGCTGTGCTGTGTCCCCTCTGCCCCCTGTGCAGCCCCCAGCAGTGAGCTGGGCAGGTCCTTCCCAGCGGGGTCTGCAGTGGGACTGACCCCTCTGCCCACACTCTGCACTCACCGTCACCGGCAGCTGCCTCTCCGAGGAGCTCAGAGACTCGTTGATGGAGCAGTGGATGACTTTGTCTGAAACGATCTGGATCTCACACGAGATCAGGCCGATTTTCACCTGGTACTCATTGCTCTCCAGGCCCAGGCTGTCAGGCTCTTTCTAAAGACAGAAATAAAATCAGGACATCAGGCTGCAGCATTGGAGTTAGAATTGCAATCGATCTTCCTGCTTTATTTTCCATATTCCCTGCTGTTTTGCAGACCTGGGAAGACTCCCTCACCAAGGACTTTTTTCCAGCACTCCACAGGAAAGCCAAAACCGGGCCATTCCCCATTTTCCTGTTTCCCGTTCTTCACTCAGCATGGGGCATAGCATGAACAAGCCCCTCATGGAACCTGGAAAAATCTGCTTTTGATGGGGCCTGCTGTGCATGGAAGATAAGGATGTAAGCGCCCATCTGGGAGCAGGGAAGGATGTACGGTGGAGGGGACAGCCAGGGGATGCGCCTGCAAAGCCTGAGAAAGCAGGAGCACATTTCTGGAGCACGTTGCAAACAATTAGGATATCCTGCAGCAAACAATGGCCTTTGAATTACTATTGCTCATTGTCCAGGCCACTCAGCTTCTGCACCCCAACTTCCCTGTGAGCTGAATTCAGTAGCCAAAAGAGAAGAATGAATGATCTGTTTCTGCAGGAATAAACACCTATTGTCAGGCTCTTCTGCAGCACCTGCCTGGTTTCAGGCCAGGGCATTGTAGCTCTTTTCCACATGTCCAGTATTTAATTTAGCCCCTTGCTACAACACCCTCCCCAGGAGCTCTCTGGTGTCGTGCCTCGGAAGGCATCCCCAGAGCAGGCTGCATCTCCTGGGGCAGAGATATGCAGAAGCTGCAAGTTGAGCCAAAATCACCTGCTCCTGCCTCTCCAGTTCCCACCCATCCCCTTCTCTCTCCTGTGTCTGTCAACAGTCCCTGTGCTGGAACTGAGGACTGTGGAGATGGCAGCACCCAGAGCAAAGCAGAGCTGTAACATCCACCCTCTTACGTGTATGACCAGCGTTAAGGGCTCGCCAGGATGGTGCTTGATCCACTTCTCCTTCTTGGCTGTGGAGAACTGGGGGTCAGCATAGTACCCCAGGCTGAACTTGCTGACGTGCAGGGCCTCCTCGGGGTACAGCTCCTCATCCAGGGCCGAGCGCTCGTCCGTGTAGAGGCGCCCGTTGAGGTAGAAATCCACAGGGGCTGGCTTGGTGCCCACGGTGACGTTGGAGGCAGCTGGAGAGGGGCAGGTGATGGCTGTGTCAGTGTGAACCCTACAGCGCTGAAAGCAGGAGGGTGAGCATGTCAGAGCCCTGCACCACAAGTGCTCCCAGCCCATCCACAGGCCAAGGCCAGCTGCAGCCCTTCTGGCAGCAGGGGTGTCACCAGGGGGGCCACCAGGGCAGCCCTGCTCCACACCCAGCCCAGACACCCACCGTGTGCTCTCTGCCGATGCCACGGACAGCCATGGACACATTCTGCACCAGCCCAAAACCTCGTCCTTCCACGGTGATGATCCTGCCCCCGCTGTGAGAAAGGAAGAAACAGAGGGTGACTGCAGAGGACAGTGCAGCTGTGGGATGTGATGGCTGGATCTTCCTCCTGTCATTTTCTTAGAGATGTTTCCAAGCTGCCTGAGGAGAAAACGTGACCCAACAGCCAAAGTCTTCTTCCTACTCACAGTAGAGATCCACACAGCTACTGCACTATCAGAGAGGAAAGGAAGGAAGGAGGAGTAGATGCTGTGGTGGAAAGCAGGGAGCCTCTTCCAGCATCAGTGAGCTGTCCCCCTTATCCCCATTGCCCAGAAGAGCAGCCTCTGCATGCCAGGGTATGCAGCAGGCATCCTGCCACTGGCCATGGGAGTGACCTGTAAAGCCATGGCCAGGAGACATCCCCTGTCCTTGCCCCACCCCTGTACCTGTCCCTGTCTCTGCCCCTGCCCTGCAGCAACCCACACAGAAGTGTGAGGCTTGGAGAGGGAAACATCCCTCATCCTGCATCTTCCAGGAACTTCCAATTTAGATCAAAATGTGAAAGTTGCTGTGTTCTGAATCTGCCTGGGGGGGAATGCAACACATGGGCCTCTCATTGTGCAGTCAACTAACAAGAATAATGAGCAGCCCCAATGTGCACAAGGCAGAGCAATGGCTGGAGAACCATCACCACTCATCTGCACTCTAGATCAACCTTCCCCTTCCTCCATAATCACATTTGACTTGTTTGGAGATTTCCAGGAAATAGGCAAGACTCACAAGTCCTGTTATCTGAAGAGCACTCCAGGCACAGTGACTTTGGGCACGAGGCCCCAGGGTTCTCTGAAGCCTGGGGGTATCACGAGGAAGTCATGACCCAAGTTTCTAACTGGGAGCCTGTCACATCTGCAGACTAGTGTACAACTTCTGCATTGGTTTAGATTTTGGTTATATGGGTTATTTTATCAATATAAGGGAAATCAGATCCAGCTGATTTTTTACACAAGTTATTGGTATCTCATGGTCAACAGCCCAGCAATGTGCTGAAGCAGCCAGGCTGCACGAGCCACGCCACAGGCTGGAGAGAGCCTGCAGTTACCATCCCTGTTCTCTGAAATTTGGGAACTGCTCTAAGTACCAAGGAAGCAGACTAAGGTGACTGAGAAATAGCCCAGTGGTTTCCTTTTTTACTACAGGCAGGACATTCTGCCCTTGTCTCTTTTTAGACACTGCTCTCGCCACTCAGCAGTTGGAAGCCTGCGAGGGGCTGTCCCTGGCTGAGTCACGGCTCTGCCTTCCCCCTAACATTCCCACAGCCTGCAGCCTTGGCATTGTGCTTGGGAACAGAGAGGCAGCTTTGTTCCAAGGGGATCAGACCACCAGAGCCTGCTCCTGCTTGCCCCTGGGCGTGCTGCTTTCAGCGATGCCTTGCCGGCCCAGCCACTGGCCTCCCAGATTTCCTACTCAGCCCTGGGTTTTTCAGGCTCCAGAGGTGAGGAGGTATTTTAACACAGTATCCAAAGGAACAGAAGTCTGAGAACTCCACAGAGATGTGAAACTAAAAGCAACTCACTTTAAAAATTAAATATTGTGACCCCAGGGAAGGTTGAAATCCAAAATTACAAATCTCATCCTCCAGCAGTTCTACCGCCAAGAAAAATCCCCAGGGTCTCACAGAGCACCCCCTGGGCCTCCCCAAAGCACTCACCAGGTGTGCACAGTGTGGTTACTAAGGCTGACATTTTTCTACTCCTAAATGCATCACAACAAGCTATGGACAGTCCTGGTGCGTGAGACCTCTTCTACTCCCATGCTGGGGTTACCCTGGAGCACCCCAAGAGCAAGCTAAGGCACCCTCTATACCCGCCCAGCCCAGGGGGGCTGTGAGGCCCCTTCCTCCTGGCAGGACCCTCTCCCGACCCTCTCCCACCTGGACTGACCGTCTCTTTCATGAGCTGTCTTGGCTAGGGCAGGATCTCACCTGATCTGGCTCTTTTTGGGGTTGATGTCTGATATAACCGGGTTCTTCTCATACTTGAAGGTGATGTTGTGGCTGGCACAAGACTTGTTCTCGAACTGCACGCAGACGGGCACGGCCGCGGTGAGCTCTGCGGCGGGCACGGTGCAGGTGATGGTGCTGTCGGTGCGGCTGCGTCAGGACAGCAGGGGTCAGCTGCAGGCAGCCAGCGGCTGCAGCCTGCCCTGAGCACCCCCTGACAGATGACAAGGAGCTTCCAGTCACAACGAGCTGTTCCTGCAGGCCTGCTAACAGGCAGCTCCCAGCTCAAACCACCCTGTCTCCCGGGCCGGCTCCCCGTGCAGACAGAGGGGTGGGTGGGCAGAGGGATGCCATGCCAGTGGTGCCCCCCATCAAAACCCTCACTCTGACTTCTTGGGGGACGAGACCAACCTTCCTAAGGCTTTGGCTCTCGTCACTCCAATGCCAGCCCCCAGCCCTGCTCCCACCTGAGGTCCGTGCACTGCTTGGAGGAGTTGATGAGGACACGGAGCTCTGAGCCGACATCCAGCCTGCTGCCTCTGATGGTCACTCTTGTTCCTCCTGCCTTCGGGCCATTTGGAGGAGCTATGGACTGCACCACAGGAAGCTAAAAACAAAGGGGAAATCTGTTTTCTAGCCTGGTAAATCTGCAGGTGCATATTCCACACTGTACATGGGAATTGATTCAGAACTTTGAGTAAGTGTCCCAGCACTGTGAGGCTCGAACAGCAGCGCAGCAAAAGCTTTTGCTGGCAAGGTTTCAGAACAAGAGGAGTGGTACAAACACTAAGGAATAAGATCATATAAAGCCTCTGTGACTCTCAGTGGTCCCTAAGTACTGGCTGTAAACGAAACACGGGGGCAAATGGGAGCCCAGGATCCCACCATTCCCTTCAGATTTCCAGGAGGAGGTCCAGAGCCAGTGACAGCACAAGGTCTATCAATAAAAGGAAATTTCTCACTCATTCTCTTCCTCACCATGTCAGCCCTTCCAGATCCATGTCCTCCTAAATTCAAGGATAATGTTAAAGCCCCACTGGATGATGGCCTTGAGATGGGTAAAATGGCCACCTGGGTTTAGATAATTGAATATCAGACCCCTGCTAAGGAAGCTTCAAATCTGCATCTCTTGAGGCAACAGGAACTGAGGGGGAAGTTACTTTGCCTCTTGCCATTTGCAGCAGAAATTAGCATGTATGTTATCTGTGTTTGCAGCCCCTGGATATCTTCCTGAGATTCATGAGCTGGAGGCTTTGATAACTCACATGGCGCTGAGCCCTCTTGTCTGCTCACAGCCACCCCAGGAGAGGCTGCTGGCAACATCCCTCCTCCATTTGAGCAGGACAACCAGGGCAGAGCAAATCATGCTCTCGAGACCCTTCCATAGGCCACTGGTGACTCCCTCTCAGACAGACCCACGGGGGCTGGTCCTGCTCACCCCCAGCCCATCCCTCACTCATGCAGCTGAGCCTGCTGTTAATGCTTTGCCTGGCAGTGTCTGCCACACAAACCCATGGATTAGCTTCTACCCTTGCCCTTGTCCTACATTCAGATGGCTTCACTCCTCTACAGCCATTTCCTCTGTTGGTTCTGACTACCACCCATTTCCACCGCATCCGTTTTGCTAATTTATATTTCTCTGGGTGTCTGCAGGCAGCTGTCTCCTGCTCTTGGCCCCTAACCCACATATTCATAAGTGCAGCTACAGCATCAGCAGAGAGGATTATTCCCATTCCCTAAAGCCCTTCCCCTCAGCCAGAGCCAGCGGCTGCTGCTTTTGGTGCACTGCCAGCACCAATCATCTCCATCACAGCTTTGGCAAATCCAGCTCAGCCATAGCCTGCTATCATGTCCTGAAGAAGCCTCTCCCTTCTCCTCAGCACAATTACAGCTGAATTCTGTCCCTTCTAGGCATGTATAATGGGGACTTTGAAAGATGTAGCACACAAACAATATCTGGTATTTCATGAAGTACCTTCTTTGGAAGGGCAGTTATGAAAGTCTTTTAAACTTTTCCAGGCAAACTCTACAGTGCCCAAGCTCAGGTCTCACCAAGAGCAGCCTTGCACAGTGTAGGCTACTCCATTTGCAGTGCCATCACCTCACCAGCCTCTCCAGTGTCAGGCCTGGCTCTGCTGGGTGCTGGGGTGTGCCCTGCCTGTGCTGGCTGCATACTGTGAACTCCCTGAACTAAACACCCAATCTGTCATTGGCTACAGCTGGGGGAAACCACTCCATGATCTGCCCCGAATTTCTCACAATGGCCACCAGGAATCAAAGTGTTTTCTGGGGCTCCAAGTCTCCTCCCAGGCCAGCACCTTGCAGCACAGGCTGTCCTGCCCCAGCTGAAGCTGCAGTGGAGGCAGAAAGGCTCCAAGCACTCCACGTGCCCTCGGCACCCACCCAGCATGGCTGTCCATGAATACTGTCCAAGAACAAGCTCCACGTAGGGAAGAGAAAAAGTGCATGGATTTCTCTCAGGTTTATAGAGATGAAAGCTATCTTTGTGAGACAGCACAGCACAAAGTTATAAAGGGCTTTTCATTGCACAATGACATGGGGTTAGCTTCAGTCTAATCCCTACACATTATTTCATGCAAAAACTCATACAACCTCTGCAGCAAAAATATCAGTTCTAAATAATGTGAGTTAATGGAACATAACTTACACACACAAAGGGGCTTCACAAGTCTCAAAAAAATCTCACAGGTTGTAACAGTACTTTGGCAAAAGAGGTAGAAGAAAACTGAGTTCCTTTTCATAGCAGGAGAGTAGTCAGTAGAGCTGGGATGAGATAGACCCCCACAGGAGCTGAGTCTGGGAGCGTGGCTGTGCTGCCAGCATCCTGCTGTGGTCCTGCCACACTCCACACAGGTAGCCACAGTGGAGGTGACACCTCATGGCCCCTCAAGGATCACAACAGGTAGTTGTAGATCCTGTTTCTCAGCCAGCTGGAGAAGGCATAAGGAGCTGCACACTCACTTTAAGGGGCACAGGAGTCACGAAAGGAACAGTCAGGACACAGCCACTCACCACGTAGGAGTACCGTTCCCTGGACCTCCCTTCCCGGCTCACGTTAACCATCACCACATCCGAAAACGCCTCCGGAGCCTCCCCAGTCTGGCACACGACTCTGTGGATGGATGGGGCAGATGGCAGCAGCGTCAGGGAGGGACAGGCACGGGCCAGGGACACGCAGGGGTCGCGGTCTCTCCTCCCCAGCTCCCACTCACGTCTCAGAGACGACGTATCTGTGTGGCAGCGGGGTGCAGTGCACGCTGCCCACGCGGACGGCGCCCAGGACGTCGCTGAAGCGGCGGCCCAGGTTCCTCCCGTGGATGGTCAGCAGCGTGCCCCCCTCCAGAGGCCCTCGCAGCGGCTCGATCTGCAGCACCAAGGGGCAGGTCATAAAGTCAGAGCATCACAGCATCCCAGAACAGTTTGGGTTGGAAGAGACCTCAAAGGTCATCTAGTCCCAATGCCCATGCCATTGGCAGGGACACCCTCCACTAGACAGGTCAAGGGAAAACCAGGAGCTTCTGGCCTTCATCCCTGAGCCAATCCCAGTGCCCAAGCACCACCTGAGCCCTGGGAAGCAGACAGAATCACTCTCCACACTCCTGCTTGCCCAGTGCACCCACACCACAGTCTCCTTGCTCTAGCTCAGCAGAGGAGAAACCCTCACACTCCTCTGCTGTGCTGGGCAGTGGGGTTTGGTAAAGCATCACTTCAGCTGCAAACACATCTGGGAAGAAACATGCTTTCTTCCACACACCAGCTTTGAACCCACCCTTACATCACTCCACCTGACAGCTGCTGCCCCCAGCGCTGTGAAGGGACAGAGTACTGGTTGTGACAACATCCCAGTGCTGTGAGAGAACAGGGTACTGGCCATGATTGTGCTGCTGTAGCTTTTCCCACTAACATGATGAAGACTGGATCCTATCACTAGCAAGACATCCTTGGCACCAGGTGACTCAACAGCACAGAAAGCCAGTGAACAATCCAGCGTGGATCCTGACCCCATCCTGTGCCAGGGACAGTGTGCAAATCCTCCTCTGCTCCAGGCAGGACAGTGCAGCCAGTCCTAGCCCTTGGCACCACCCCACCCCACGTCACACCACGAGCACCCTCCATGCTGCCTTTGGGTCTTACCTTCCGAATCTCAGGAGGTGGGCAGGCTTCAGGGACCTGCGGGGGCTCGGTTTGCAGCCTGCAGCTGGAGCTGCTCTCACTCCAGAGGCAGCGGTGGCCCAGGTCCTCCCTCCCCAAGCACTGGGAGCAGTCGGCACTGCCGGTCGCGCAGTTGTACACCTCCACTGAGCCACCAGAGACAACAGACAGCGTGAGCTCCGGGCCTGAGGCTCTCACAGCTTTGCTTAGCCTAAGGCACTCAAACACACACGGCCCACCGCTCCCACCACCTGCCAGCTACATTAATCCCAGTAAAATCTGAAATGCAGTGGAGGGGTAGAGCAGTCTGCACACACAGTGAGATGAGGCAGCACTTGGCTACCGTCCTGCAGATTTCCCAGGGAGCCTGGGCACTTGTTCACACTACAATACAGTTTAGCACTTTCTTTTCCTTTTTCTCTCCATTGAAAAACAAGCAACACCCAAACTTGGAACCTTTTGTCAATTTATGCTAAATGTTTCCGAGTCTCAGCATCCGCATGGGAAGCTGCTTGGCAAAGTTGGCTCCATCCTGCCAGGAAAGCGATCATATTGCTTCCATGCTGACAAAAATGGGGTGGTTTGTGCTTTGTACAGTGTTTACAGTTCTTTTCTTCTCCCTGTGACCACAGACCCCTTTCATTGACTTCTTCTCCCTTCAGATCTGCTCAGCTCAGCTTTCATGTGTTTTTCTTATACTGCCTTCGCATCTCCATTAGCTGGTGACCTGAGTTACATTTCACTTCCTTTCCTCAAGACTTCTGCATCTGTAGTGTGGACATCCAGGGAGGCAGTAGTCAGAAATGCTAAGGAAACATGGCTTTCACACCCTTTTCCCCATAGGAGACTTTGCAGGAGCACATAAAACATAGAAACAAACACATTTGGTGCTTCTGCTCACAGGAGCATCCTAAGGCACTTCATGAGCAACTAATGAGTCCCTCAGCCTCAACACTGCTGTGCTGTACTAATCATCTAAACCTCATCGGCACCAACACTCTGCCTGTGCCATGCTAACAAAACATCACTGGTATTGAGGATCTCTCTTATTCTCCACAAAGGAAAAAGCTTATTCCATGTCATCTGTAGTCCCCCCAGGGAGTTACACTGAGTGGTTTTCCAACCAACAGCAGAGCTTGTATTCCTTCAATGGACTATCAAAACAGAGTGTACAATAAAAGCTAATAAATATTGAAATAATAAACACTAACATCAGTGATTTCATTGAAGACATTATAAAAGATGCCCATGTTTGTCTGGCAGATCTCTGATGCAAGGCAGTCTCTCTAAAGTGACTCACACCAGCCTGAGCAAGGCGAGGAGGAGCCAGAGCAGCCTCACAGTCCCGTGGGAACTCCAAATATTCTGGCCAGTTCTGATGGATGCAAACATGGCCTATGTAAATGAGCTCCTTCTCCATGCAGGAGGAGGGGAATTCCACAACGCTTTTTCTGCTGTGGTTCCTGCTCCCAGCACTACACACACAGAGAACTGAGTCTTCTACACAGCCAAAACCCAGTGTCCCACCCCTCTCCTCAGGGTTACCACTGTATTGCAAAATTACACCCTCTCCTTTCTGCAGAGAAACCAGATCTCGTGCCTGCCCATGCTGGTATTTCCAGGTATTTCCACTTTGCAAAATAATCCTCCTCCCTTCATGGGGATTTTCCATGGGGAAACCTTTCCATGCTGGTCACTGGTTGTTTGCACTCGTGTCTTTTTTCCTGTCACAGCTGTCCTCTAAAGGAAAGCTCTCTTTGGGCTCTCCTTCTCCTCTGCACCTCAGATAAATGAGCCCCTTCTGCCACAGCAGCTGACACTGTTGAGAGGCAAGGGGGCTTGAGAACGCTGCCCCAGGCAGAGCCCTGGGCAAGGGGCAGTGCCAAGCCTTGGGGCACGGAGTGTGGCAGCTGCTGTGCCAGCCCAGCCCCACGGCCGATCCGCTGGGCTCGTCCTGCCTGGATACCTTCTCTGAGACTGACTCATTTCCAGCCTGCCCGCCTTTCTCACTTTGCTGATGTAGCAAGGGCTTTTCTGGGAATCCAGCCATTCTTCACAGAGACAGAGAACAGGCCAGGGGTGAAATGTGCTTACACATTTTATTCCTCCCCAGCAGAGGAAGCAAAAAGAAGGACTCAGTTTTCACAGCATGTGGAACCTTGATGCCATGCTCCTGTGGGAGCTGAGGGAAGAGCCCTGTCCCATCCCCATTCCTCTCCAGCCCACAGCCCTGCTGTGACTGAGAGCACCAGGTACCCTGTGCCATGCACCACTGGCAGGTGAGACCTGCCTGCACTTCTGGGCAGGGCTTGACTTTGGCTGTCTGTGACAAGGATGTCCTGAGTGCCAGCCTGGGCTCTGGACTCACGTTCAGGGGGTGACTCTGGTTAAATACACTTTCTGCATGTGCCTGAGAGCAGGAGCTGCACTGAGCCCACTGGAGCCATGGTCTCTCTCCAGCAGCCATAAACTCTGCTCAGGTTTGAGAGTCATTGAAACCAACCAGATGAGAAGAGCATAAAAATATTTTCAACTCAGACCTGTCATCATCTCTGGACTGTCGATAAACCTGTCTGGTTTGTCCTTCAGCTGGAGGTTCACTGGGAAGTGATGGCTTTTTTCTGATGTGTGGAGCTGCACACAAACAAACAAAAACTTACAAAACTTAGTAAAATAGGAGGTTACACACACACTACACGGATGGACCTTTCTTGTGAGGCTTTTTTGATCACTCCAGACACAAGGGTCTTATCTTTAGCAGAAGAAGTGGGACAGCTGTTTTGTTTTAATCATTTTGCTCAAGTCCCAGTAAAGGGCACCAGGACACAGTGCATATCATGGTGAGCACAGAGCCCTGGGTTGCTGCTATTTTTAGCAGAAATGGACAGGAAAACGAGCAGCCTGGCCTGTCTGCACATTCTCACTGCGGGGCTGTGATAC
Source organism: Pycnonotus jocosus (assembly GCA_013400435.1). NCBI lineage: Eukaryota > Metazoa > Chordata > Aves > Passeriformes > Pycnonotidae > Pycnonotus > Pycnonotus jocosus. The sequence goes on along the minus strand of VWYP01014896.1, from coordinate 283,141 downwards.
AGGTGACGTGACGGGAAAATGCTCTTCTCCAGCTTCCACTTGCAGTATTCCTACTGGTGAAAGCCCAAATGTTTGCTGCATTTTGCAGGTGATGTTTGCCCTCCGACAACTACACACTGCTTTCCAGTGAGCATCACAGCATTTTCTCAGGCCAATTCCTTGTTCAAAATAAAGGTTACAGAAACAGCAATCCTGAAAGGTGGCCAAATTTTTTACCTGAACTGAACTCTTCCCATTTAGAAAGGTAAACAAGCAGCTTTCCCAAGGCCCAGGGGAGCAGGGATCAAAGCCACTGCAGATCCCTATGGAGCTGGGAACACAGAACCAGTGACACGTGTGTGTCCTGCCAGCATCAGCACACACAGAGAGCCCAGAGGGTGCAGGAGCTGGAGATGGAGGGAAGAGAGCAAGTGGTGTCCCACTGCCAGGTGGGAGGCTGGGGCTGAGATCCTGCCGGCCCTGGGACCTGATCCTCAGCCTCGGGGAAGCAGGGCTGGCAGGCTCCCTCCTCGACTCACCAGCACATGTACACACTCCACGGCAGAGGAGTTCACCCACCGGGCTTCAAATGTCCTGTCTGTCCCGAAATGGCACTCCAGAGCTGTCTCCTAGGAGGGGGAAGACAAGGGCAGAACGGCTGCAACAATTCTTTTGTGCAGTTCTCTGTCTGCCAGTCAGGGTCCATGTCCCACCCTGATTCTGCCACTGGCACCTGAACTCTGTCCAAGTCAAAGGGGAGATCAGTACCCAACACTAAAGGTGCAGACCAGGAGCTGTGCCTGGCCCACAGCACACACAGACCAGGAGCTGTGCCTGGCTGGGCTCTTGTAACCCCAACAGCTGCTCTGGGCCTGGGTGTGTGGAACTCATGCTGCAGTGCAGACTGAGAGCCAGTGTTGTCCCAGGCCACCTTGTCCAAACCAGCCCAAACCAGTCTGTGATCTGGGCTAAAATTCACCTTCCTCCTCCTCCTCCCAACAAGTACACACAGCAAATCTCTAATTCAAACAAGGACCCAGTCAAGAACATGTTCAAAGACAGACTTCTGTGCTGTTTTCCTGATAACACAAGGATGATATCCTGCACCAAATTATTGCTGTACCTGCATCCAGCAGGAAAAAAATCCAATCTCCAAGCAGTTGATGCTCCATCACTACTGAGGTCTAACTACCCTTTGAAAACTGGCAGATCTGATAAAAGACATGGAAGGAAGCACCAGGCTCCTGGCAGGAGCTGCTGGCTCAGCAAACACACAGGCAGAATCTCGCCCTGTGCATCACCTGTGCCCAGGCAGCTCTGGCTCTGCAGGCTGCCCACAGCCCTGGCCTCGTGTTCCTGCCCATGCAGAGCCCCTGCTGCAGCAAAGGGGTCAGGGCACACATCCCTGAGGCTCCCAGCTTCAGCAGCACTCATGAGTTCCTCCAGAGAGGGAAGGAGAAGAAATCCTACCCCACCCCCTGGGACAGGCAGCAGAAGGTGGTGGAAAGAAGCCAGACTGCCAGAGCCTCTTCTGCTGCCCCTTTCCTGCTGACTCCGTTTCCTGTGGGTTCCATACACAATTGCTTCCTCCTCAGCCACCTCCAGCATCCAGACAGGAAGAAGGATTTCTCACCCTGTTTTGCTGATTGCAGAGGTCACAGCCTCCTTCCTGGAGGCCGGAGCTGTGCAGGAAAAGGCCACCCCATGCAGGCACGGGGCTCTGCTCTGCCCCTGTGCCAAGGGCAAGGAGGTGTGGGGGAAGTGGTGCCCCCACAGCCTCCAGCAGCACCTCCCAGCATACCAGAACAGCTCCACCAGCACTTCCAAAACTCTCCTCTCTTGAAGAGCAAGGAACCAATGGCTGCCCAGAATGCTGGAATCATCAGCAGGAGCAAGGTAAACCTGGCCCCAAGAGCCCTGTTGATCTGAGCCAAAATTACTCAGGGCAGCTTTCTACAAACACCAGGGGTTACTCAAGTACTTTCTCAGTGCTCAGCCTCTTTGCCCCAAATTCCTCTGGCTCTTTCTGGCAGGCAGCACATCCCCAAAGGCACCACTTGATGTCCACTTCTGCTTTTCACTGTTAGGATTAGCGTGTCAGAAAATGTCCCAAAAAAGGCTTTTTCACACCAAACAAGCTCTGCAGTAACAATCTGAAATTAAACAATGCTTCCATGCTGTAGTCAAACACTGTGGCTCAGACAGGGCTCCCTACCCACCACTCAGAGCTGTCCTTCATTCCTCAGCGTGGGGCCAGGCTGGCAAGTGGGGTAGGGAGAGCCTGACACCGGCACACTCCGTGGTGGAGCAAACACCCACAAGGGAACAGGGAGTTTCATTTCCCCCAAACACCTGTCCAAACCTTCCCAACGCCTTTAGGAACTCATTTACCTTAGAGAAAGTTGCATTGGCCAGTGAGATCATGATGTTCCGAGATACACCCGTGGGCATCGGCTCCAAAGGTGCAGGTATTATTCGAGGACAGTCAATTTTCTTCTGCTAGGTACAAAAATAAGGAAAAAAAGGGGTTAGCTGGGTGCATGCTGAGCATCCTCAGGAACAAGGGAAGAGGGAGCATCAAGATCCTGGATAAGAGTAATTTCAGCGGGAAATGGGTACTGCCAGGTGACCATGCACCTGCACCTCAGCTGCCACTCCGGCTGTGACACGGCCAGAATGACTCTGAAAGGAGGCACTGCCATCTCCAATGGCAGATCTACCAGTGTGACCCTCTGCCACCCCCTAAAAGCCATGTCCCACCCACTGCACAGCTCACTCCTGCCAGCACCTGCAGAGTTTGTGTTCCAGGGTCTCCATCCTGCAGAGTGCACAGGCTGCATGTGCATGGAGAGAGGGCAGGAGGAACTACAGAGGCTTCAGTGAGGGGGCTGCAGTAGTGGGGCAGCTGCAGTGAAAGGCTTAAATGAAGCTGAAAAATTATTTTAAAAGGTCATCTGTCTCCCTACTTTTGTTCTCATTTTAAATTGATGTCTCAGACACAGGAGCTGACTCAGAGTTCCACTCTATGTGACAAACCCGTCCTGTTCTCTCATGAGACGTAAATCACACTGCAAAACTACAGCAAAATGAAGCCAGATTGTGCGTGGCCCCAGGGTACATCCAGAGTAATGCCTGTGACAGTGGAGCCATTGGGGTAAAAGACAACAAAATACTTGGTCCATTATGCAGAATCATTTGCAGCAGGCAAGATTTCCTCTCGCTTGCATTAAAGGTTATCCTGCTGTGGCTCCACGGGTGCCAGTGCTGCTGCTGCTCCAAGGAGAGGCTGAGCCTGCCCTCCCAGTGCTGGGATGTCTGTTCAGACACATCCATGCAGCCAGACACATCCCTGGGACCAGACACGCAGCAAGGGGGAGGTTTCTCTCCTGCTCTCCCCAGACCTAGACAAGGGTCAGGGAGCTACCTGGAAGTGCCTGTTTGACTGTGGAATGAATGTTTCACTTCTGTCAGGACACTCACCTAACCATGCATAGTTTGTGCTGCCTAAATAAGGAGATTAAACAATGGAGATGAACGTGATAAGGGATGCAAAACAGCAAAGAAAACAACTGGGGAGAGATTTCAGTCCCAAACCTCTTCCAAGGGAATAAAAAGAGTTCAAATAAAACACAGCTTCAAATTGTTCAAGAGTTCAAATTGTAGCACAGCTACAATTTCAAGCAAAACCTCCCCTGGCCTGGTGAGTCCTTGCATGTCACCAGAGCTCGCAGAGCTTCCCAGAGAAATACACTTCAGAGGACTGATTAACTTGTCATCTTGCAGCCCCTTCCTGCTGTTCAGCAGAAATAAAGCTTCCAGCTGACTCTATCCTTCCCATCTGGATCAGAGGAAAGGGGCAGAATGTCCAAGAGGCTGTGGGTGGAGCCGGTGCGATGCAGCTTTCCCTTCAGAGCCATGCTCAGGTGCCAGCAATGGTTTGTTTACCAAAAGCTCCAACTACACAATGAAAGCTCCGTGTTTCCAGGGCTACAGAGCACCTCTCCTGCAGCTGCTCACCAGATCAGCAGGAGGCACAGAGAGAAAACAAACATGCCCAAGCAGGTCAGCCTCCAGCCCAACTGTATCTCTGGAGCAGGAGATCCAAGGAGATAAAGTTCGTCCTTTGCTAAACAAGCACTAACCCAGGGCAGTCCCCAGGTGACCACAGCCCTGTCACCCAGTGTCACTGCTGAGACTGACACCCCCAAGTCCATGGCACGAGCAGCACACACAGCACGAGCACCCACTGCCCCAAGAGCCACCATGTGCCTGACCCACCCTGGGCTCCCCCAGGCCATGGCACAGCACAGACACCCAACAGGGGCAACCATCAGGATGGTTTTCAACTTCCCAGCACCCATCCAGACAGGCAGAGAAAATGCCAGACACTGAAACCTGTGAAGTGGACAAAGAAGCGGATGCTTCCCCCAAACACCTCGGTATGCACAGGCAGGCACAGCCAAACCCAACACGCTGCCCTGTGCTGCTGGGAGCTGCCACCTGGCAGGGGCTTTTCCATCCCCGTTTCCCAGGGATTTACAAAATCTGGAGCTGTACACAGTGGCCTTGTCTGCACCCCTATGTCCTGCACTCAGAGTCACCCACCTCCTCCCCACTGGGCTCAGCCTGACAGTGAGAGTGGGACATCTGACATGGGGCCAAACTGCTCTCCATGATGAGCATGGGCAACACTGGAGACCTGAGTTAAGAGCAGAGCACCGGTGCAAAAGGGATATTTCATTTACAGTGTAAAAGCTTGGCTTGGATCTAGAGCGGATTGATTGCTAAAAGGCCCATTTTATTTAAATTAACTTCAATTTAAATTTCAGTAGTAGGAACACTCTGATCCTCTGGGTATTAAAGCTGCAGTTTGGAAAGGGGTGATTTTCTCCTCTGGATGAGCATCCCAGCGGTGCTCCAGCATGTTATTAACATACAGCAACCTTGAGTCAAAGCTAAGGGAATGGTGGAGCATTGCTGCTGCTTCTTGTACTGAAACCCAGGTGGCCCAGGATGTGGAGAAGGAGTGGCATTGCTCCAGGTATGAGAAGTCATGGAAAGCCAAGAGATGGAGCCCACAGGAGGCACAACAACAGCTAAATCCTTGAGCCAGCTGCCAGCCTCCTCAGCATGGCACAGCATGGTGGGGCATGGTGCAGCCACAGCTTACCCACACACACCCCCACCCACCCACCCACACGTCCCCTCCTGAACATCAGCTGAGGAGGGTGCCCCAGCAGGGCACAAGCCACAGTCAGGGAGTGCCAGCCACTGCTGGAGGAGGCTCAGAGCAGTTTAGGGAGCCTCACCTCCATCTGCAGCACATCCTCACACTGGGAGTGGTTGGAGACGCAGCTGTAGGCAGAGGGGCACCAGTGGCACTTCCACCTGGCCGAGAGGCAGCTGGTGCACCTGAAATGGCAAAGGCAAGGTGAGAAAAGCAGAATATAAAGTTGCTCAGAGGGGGCACACCTCAGCCCTGCAACCCATCTTCACACTGTTCAGTCTTTAATGGTGCCTAGAAAAACCCAGGGCAGGTGCCGGATTTCCTTCTCCTCTTCCTGGGAGCTGGCAAGGGATGTGGCCAGAGCCCATCACCCCCAGGCATCCCTGCCTGGCTTCAGGCCACAGCAGACTGAGAGCCACCTCTCCCTGCTTAACAAAAAATGTTTTTCCCCCAAAAAATGCTCTTTCCCCTCATCTGTCTCTCTGAGGAGCCTGGCATGCTAGACCTGACTAAGACTATCGCTGCTGTTTACACAGACAGGGGATTGCTGGTGGGCCCTGTGGTCAGGCCCTGCTGTTACAATCCTGAGAGGTGGATGAATTTCAGTGTGTGCCACCAGAGCTCCCTCAAGCTGATGGGGATATGGGACTGCTTCCACCCAGGGCTGGAAGGACCAAGGGAGAACGACCCCGCCCACCCCAACGCCCCACAGATGCCCCCACAGATTGCTAGGGAGGCCACCTCTGCTGCTGAAGGGTTAACAGAACAAGCTTTATATTAAGATATTATTCATGTTTAAAAGAAACACAACACGTCCAGATGGCTTGAGGAGCCTTCTCTGGTATCACATCTCCCACAATCCTGCCAAATCCTGCCCAGGACCCCAGCTGCCTACTGGCAGGAGCTGTGCTCCCCCATTAACCCCACACCTTGTCCAGTTTTGGGCTGGCACCCTCCCAGCTTCAACCTGTCCCGCCTTTGTCACCCAGTGCCACCCACCCAGGCCCCGCCACCACCTGCCCAGGGTGGCTCTGCTGCCTGCACACTCAGGTCACTTACGCTCTCTTTGGGTAAATGTTTCCAATCCTTTTGCAATCATAGATGGTGAAATTGGCCCGGATAATGTTTTTGTTGTTGACCCGGAGAGACGTTTCAACAACCACGTGGTCTGAGAAAATCAAGCCAAAGAACATTGGGTTGCAACAGCCCCTTGCTCACACCCACACTCAGTAGACAAGAGAGACCCTTGGGAAAACAAGGGCTAAATCTGATGTATTTTCTCTAGAGCTTCCTCCAAGCTGCATTTCAGAACTCGAACCAGTCATCCTTTCTCCTCTGACCTTCAACTCTTCTCTCCTAAATCAGCACTTTACATTACTCTCACAGAAAATAACATGTTGACTTTTGGCACAAAATTCCAGCATGTTATGCAAGTGTTAATTAACATATTTAATTATTGTCTTCACATACAGTTGGTGCTAAATTATAATTTTTAAAATGTGGTAATTAAAACATGTTAGTTATCGTGTTTTAAAATCCCGCTCGCTTTCCCTGTGCCAACAAACCTACAGAGAGCGGAAATCCCTTTTTTGGGTGCTCAACATACCATACTACCTTCCCCCCCCCAGCATTGCCTAATTTTTTTTTTCTTTGCAATTTTACCATATAAGCACCAGGGAGAAGAAACAATGCCCCTTTCAGAATACAGACAATAAATCAGCACACTGGATTCCAGAAATTCATTTGGACACTGCTGTAACCAACAATACAGAGTAGTTAATGATCTCCCATTCCTTGGATGGTTTGGGAGAAAAGCAATGCAGCTTTACAAATAGGCCCAGGAAAAGTGGAATTTTCAAAAGGACTAGCTAATTCTGCCCTTACTGAAATCAGCCATCTTCAATAGCACAATCACTCCAGGCTTGAAGGATGAAAATTTAACAAGCACTCAAGTCTGGACTGAAGCATCAAACTTCTCTCCAAAGGCACAGAGAGGGGCTGACTCCCTGGTTCAGATCTGGTCAGCTCAGCCAGCAGCTCAGCTGAGTTCAGCCTCATCTCCTCTGGAGGCAGCTCCATGGAGCCTCGAGACAGGCATCCCCTTTGGCACCATGGGAAAACAGGGGACACTGGACACCTCTGCCTGGCTTTTGATTGCAACATGGGGGCTAAGAGTTCCTGAGCTCCTTTAGCTGCCCACTCACTCTTCCTCCAGAACTTCTCCTGAAAGGCAGTGTGTGTTTGGGAGGGAAATTAAACAAAGCAATTGAAAATACCAGTATAAAATAAACTACATTATTTGCCCAGGGCTAAACTGCTTTGGGCTTAGTACATACTACATCTAAAACAGAAGGTCAAACCAGATAAAAATAAGTACATGAACAGCCATTTAAATTCTCACGTTTAAACCAAAAATTGATAAATTTGAAATACTATCAATTCATATAAAGATGGTGGAACTCCTACGCTTCGGAGTCATGTGCCCTGTAAAACAAGCAGATTCGGGCTTTTTTTCCCTGTATACATTAACTGCACATACAAATGAAAAAATAAATTAAGCCTATCAAAAACTATGTCCATAAAAGCGGTTAGAAGGAATGAGCTTGTTTGCCTCTACATACCTTGGTCATCAGGAAACGCTGGATATTTCTCACGTGGAAGCAAACTGCAATAAATAAACTGGTTTACATAATCCCCAGCAACTCTGGCTACTGTGTGGATGTTGTTTCCATAGTCACATGAAATATTTGTTCCATTCAGGTTCGGGATAGTTCCATTTATTTGTATTATCAGGGCCTATATTAAGACAAAAAAGTCAGCTATTATCACAGAAAATTATATTTAGAAATTGTCAACATTTTAGAAGCTTTTCAGAGGTAGGCAACTCCAAAACAAGCCCACAGACAAGGGTCTGTCTTGAAATAAAAAATATTTTGATGAAAGCCTTTAAAATATAATTAAAACTCTTTAAAATAGCAACAACACAAAACCAGGAAATGAGCTCTCAGCTGTCTGCAGCTGACTGTATTTGAAATTTTGTGACCCTCCGGTGTGCGTTTGGTGCAGCAGCTCTGGTGGTTTTTGCCTGCAGGCTCGGCTCTGGGTGATGTTTGCCTACAGACCTGGCATCCAGCTGGCTCTGGGGAGCAGCTGGTCACCCCCAGCTCCCCGAGAGCCTTGGGCTGGGGCAGCAGCACGCAGCAGAGCCCAGCATCCCTCTGACCCACACCCAAGGCACCAGGAGCTGTGCTGCCCCACGGGAGGAGCATGGAGGGTTACCCACCCCGGGGGCAGGCAGGGCCCCACAGACACTGCCGGGGATGGAACTGGAATTGGCATCAAACGCACCGGGTTCTCTTTGTCGATGTTGATCTCAGGCTCCAGGATGGTCATGGAAGGGCACTGCTGCACTCCCTCGCTCACACTCGCCCAGAAGTTGGCCCCTGTGATGTTGGTGCACTCGTGCTGCAGAGAACACCTGCAACAAACAGAGGAACAGCTCGTGGTTGATGAGTTTTAAAACAGGTGATAAAAATGTTGAATTCCTTGTGAGGGAAGCTCCTGAGAAAATCCTGTGTCTGTATCTTGTCCCTTCATCCATGCAGCTAAGCCTTAACATTTGCTGCTATGTTTAAAGTGTCTGTTTGCCATGATAAAAACATGTACCCCCACAGCACCAGTGGTGCAGCAGGATTGAGGAATGCCAGAAAAGGCCAGGCTGAACCCAAACTCCGGAGGAGAGGGTGACATATTGTCCGACATGTTCAGTTTGCAAATGTGGAATCTAATTTTGAATATCCCCTTTTGCATGTGATTGTCTTCTACTGATAGATGAGATCTGCAGGGGCAAAAGATGGACAGGGTGTGGGTTCTACCAGTCCCATGGCTTGACACCTGCAAGAGATTCTTTGCACTGGCAGCTGCCTGTGGCATGACAATGCAGCTGTGGTGAAATCTTGACTGTGAAAAACATCCCAACCCTTTGGGCCAGATGCAATTGTTTCCAACAGCATGTATTTTGTAAGGGATGGGAAAAGGCTGTTGGTAGTGTGACTGTGGGGAAATACAAAAGGCACCAGAAATCCTCGCCCAGGCTCGAGGGCCAAGGCACAGGGTTGGTCCTACCTGGTCTCCATGGTGCACCACCCGCAGTAGGCGTCAGCGGCCGCCAGGCACTCCGTGCACGTCGAGTACTGGCTGCAGGCAGCCACCTTCACCCGGGTCATCTGCACAACAACAGCACAGCTGCTCCCAAAAACTGTCACAGCCCCACAGGAACACCCCCTGGCCATGCCCAGCTGGAGACAAGGCACCAGCACCTCGGGCTGCCACACCTTACCCTGGAGCAAACTCACCCAGCACTCCACAGGAGCAGACCCTGGCACAGCTTGGCAGCTGGAGCAGTGCCATGCCAGCATGGGGATGAGCCCAAGATGCTGCCCACTGGGGGCCCCTGGAGCCTGTCCACACCAGGGGCTACAAGCCACGAGACAGGAAGGATGCCCTAGGGCTTGGGAAACCACAGGGTTTGCAGCCAGCTGAGCTGAGCTGGGCTGCTCCTTTTCAGCTGAAGCCATGGCAGGAGCCGTGTGATGACCAGGTTACAGTGTGATTCTGCACCTTTCAGAGGTGTCAGATGAACATAGCTTCACTGCTTGTCCCTCTGTGAAAAGCTTTCACCCAGACCTGCAGCAAGCTCCTCTCAAGATAGAGCCCAGCACTCTCTGGCTGTTTACACAAAGATCAGAAAGCAGCACCACTCTAGAAACCTTGATTTGTAAAAAAATTAAAGTACCTCTGGGGACTCACTTGGCAGGAGCAGTTGGAAGTGAAAGCATGTGTTGGTTTCTGCTCTCTCCTCCTTTGATCTCTAAACATTTGGGAAGGAAACCTGAGTCGTTTGGAACAGTGGGGACTGCAAATGTGAGGTGCCAAGAGCCCTGAGCTCCCAGCAGACAAGCACACTCCAGGCTGTGGGCTCCTTGGCCAGAGCCCCACCTCACTCACAGCACCTCGCTGTTCCCCAGCCCTGTGGGGCTCAGCAATCTCACCCCAACCCTCTCAAGCTCCTGGGGAGCTTCCCAGGATGCTAACTCCACCAAAGAAAAATTAACTCATCAGATTTATTGGAAAAGAAGCAGTCAGAGGAGGCACCACAAGTGCCACAGCAGCTGTTTGATCAGCCTGAGCAGAGAGCACAGCCCAGCCAGGGGCTGAGATGAGACAGCCAGAGCCATCAGCTAAAGAGGCGTCCTGGGAGGGGTCTGTGAAATGATAATGACCAATATTCAAGGAATTAGAGCTTGGAAAATACAAATGCAACATGTAACATTTGTGGTTGTGCATCTGTTTTGACAGATTAAAATGTAATTCAGGACAAACCATCAGTGCCTGAAGCACTCAGCTCTCATCTTCCTACTCTGTTAACTTGATGGAGATGGGACTGTCTGTACCTGCTGCAGCTCTCCTGGTCTCTGCAGAGCCCTCCTGCCAAGCACTGAGCAGAAACCTCCCCAGGGACCACTTCTGACAGGCAGGCTTTTTGTCTGTAGGATCTCCTAAAAGCCTTCACACAGGCCAGGTACTGTCATTTTGGAGTTTCTGTACAAGAATAACCTTTGCTTATTTCTGCATTCCCTGCAATCAGTTTCACTATCTTTCACTCCTCTTTTTACCTGGCCACTACAAAGACCTGATAAGCTGGGCTGCATGGTGTTATCACCCAGCACAGGAGAATGGACAGGCATCTATCCAGAAAGCCCAGTGACAGCCAAAGCTCTGAACATCTTGGATCTCAGTATTATTCTTAAAGAAAATCTTATTGTCCCTTTCCACTCGCAGCTCTGAGCTAAATCAAATGCATGCTGTTGCTTCAAGAACTGTTTTGCTGAGGACTGAAGATCTCACCTGGTAAGAGGTCATCAGGTAGAGGTAGGTGGAATCAGAAGGGTCAAACTGCATGATGGGATGGACAGGCTCTCCGTAAGCCACCGAAATGGATCTCCTGCTGATAACCTCCATTGCACTGTCCAGGTTAACCTGCAGAGAGAAGAGGCCACTCACTGAGACCATTTTCAAACACTAAGGGGAGAACATTATTTCTCCTTGGTTATAAATAAAAAACAAAGTGGCATACAGTGGTGCCCCAAGTTGTCAAGCACTGTGAATCTCTGCACACACAGAGCTTTCCTGGAAAGTCAGCTCTGTGTCACTGGGCAGGCATGGGATGGCCCAGAAAGCACCAGCCTTGCTCAGTGATGCAGGACCCTCGTGTCCCTGGTCCCTCTGAGGGGCTGCCTCTGGAAAATGTCTGATTGAAGGCCCTACCCCTGCCCAGCTGCATCCAGCAGGCACAGCAGCATTTGTGTCACCCTCATGCAAGCGGCACCAGCCTTCAGGCCTCATCACATACACATTCTGTACAGAGAACACTGAGTTTCCAAAACTTAATGAAAAACAGTGAAAATCAGCAACAGGGCTGTGCAGCATGGCATCTCCTGCTCCCTGCATATTTGAAAAATAAGTGTCATCACTCTCAACCAGAAGAAGCTTCTATCCCTGCTGACTCCAGGAGAGTGCCAAGTCCTACCTTGCCTCATGAATCACCAGCCAAGGTGCTGGCAGTGATGGAGGAGGCTGCACAGCATCACCCTGCCTTTCAGCTCTCTGAATGTCTTGGCATTTGACTCAAAAATTCAGTAAATTAAATGTGGCATTGCTGAGAGGAAATAACAATGGGGCTACACAATTTCTTGTGACAGTCACTTTTCAGCTTAAAACAGAAAGGGAGTAAGGAAAATTCTTGCCTCCTTACTAGCAAGGGAAGGCAATAATTTTAATGACCAAGTATGTCTCTGTTCTCTAAATGTAAATTATTAATTAACATAGGTTAATTAATTCTTACACTAGAGCAGCACTGACACACCCCAGTATGAAAGCACAGGCTCAGGCTTCTCTCTGCTAAGAAACATATGCAAGCACTGAAAGCGATGCAGAAAATGTAGGGAACTATCACTGCGTCCCTTTCAAAAGCTGGCTAGCCAGAAGCTAAATTATTTCCCTGGGATCACCCAAGATGTCCATGAACTGAGCCCTGACATTCTCCACTGCATCCTCTGTGCCTTCTGCTGAGATGTGCTCCATGTGTGGCTGTTTACAGACACCTGTGCCTGGGTCCCTCTGCCTCCTGGACACGTTCACCTGCACCCTCTTCACACAGGCAATTTCCAAGGATCCCAGGGGGCTGCAGCCTCTGGGGGAGAGCCCCCACAGCAGCACAAAGGGGCAGTGACCACCAGCCCTGGTGCAGCAGGCGAGCAGGACACACACTGCCCTGGGTGCTGGTGGGAGCAGAGCGAGTGAAGGGCTGGGTAACCCCACCATGGCACATCTGCAGCCTTCCAGACCTGGACACATCAGGACAGCCCCCTTCCTCCCTCCCTCCCACCGTCACCCTTGAGGGCAGCACACCCTGGCACGTCTTGCCCTGGCCATGCTACCCAGGCACTGCTGACCCTCTCATGACTGCTACACGTGGTATTGGCACTCACCAAATGCCTATCTGCAGCCACAGAATTGCATTAATTTGCCTTACATGCCCCTGGTAGCCCTAATTGCTGCTGGCAGGAGCTGGGCAAGCACAATTTCTGCCCCTCTGCTGTCTTTTCAGGCAACAAATCTGAACGATTTGCTCACGCAAAGTATCTTGCATCCCGTGCCAAAGAGCAAGGAGCCCCAAAGGTAGAAGGGCTTCTGGTTATGCAGCTGTGTTGTGGAATTAGATTACAGCTATCTGAGCAAATTATCCCAGCACAGGGTAGCCAGGAGCCTCTCCCTAATGGAGGCACTGCAGATAAGGCTGTTCTCTCTGAGATGATAATGGAGCAGAGCTGTTAATGCCGTGTGAACAGGCTGCGATGCGTGTGGCATGTGCCCCCCAGCCTGCTGTGCCTGGCGCAATGCCAGCCCCCTCCCACCCTCCCAAATTACCTGCCCCTGTGGGCAAAAATCAAAGCAGGGAGTTCCTTTGTGATTATTCCCACATTTCTGCCAGGAGCACTTAGATGCAAGGGAACAGACTGGGTGAGTTTTCTTCTATCCAAGTATTTTGATCCGGTATCCCACGTCATGCACCAGTCCCCCCAGGCAGAGATAAAGCAGGTATCAGCTGTCTCTGCTCCAGGCCTTTTCCCCTTCTTCTCTATGGACTTTTGATACTGGCAAGTTACCAGACTGCTGTGGCTGCCTGGAATCAAAACTTTCTCTGGCAAACTTCAGGCACTGAGGTTACTGAGAGCTTGGCCTTGTGCCCTGGCTGCAGAGCTGGGGCATTGCATCACCCTGCATCACCTCTGGCATGTTATTTGGAACAGACTCCACTGTAGGTTCACACCTGCTTTAGATTCAGCTGTGAAGGAGAATCTCTGTGATTCCCCTATCTACATGGAGTCTTCAAAAGCCAGCACCTCAGAGGGAGAATTTATTAGAAGGGCTTTTAATAACTGTAATATCTTCAACAGTTAAAATAACAAAACATTGTAGTTGAAATTATGTTATATTGTGTATATAATAGTATTGCTTTAAAATTATGTAATTAAGAAAATAGTTTAATAAAATTAACGAATAATTCAATGCTGCACAACAGCATTTTCAGCTTAGGGTTCATCAAAAACATCCTGCTCATATGGCAGCCCTGAGAAGTGATTAACAGCCAGCAGCCACCAGGCATCGTGTCACTGTCCAGGTCATGGCAGAACGCAATGGCTCCTTCATTGCCTGAAGGAAGCAGGTGCTCAAACCAAGCAGACAACAAATGTCATCCCCTGGCAGGGCAGAGGTGCTGGAAGAGGGAACCCCAACACCCACCCTGTCCCCAGCTCTGCTGCCTCCTGCTGCTGCTGCCCCTGAGCCCCACTTGCCTTCAGGAGTCCCCCGCTGGCTGTGCCCAGGAACACGACGGTGTAGTTGTTGACACTGGCCACTGCCACGGCAGTCAGGCCGCTGTAGGTGAAGATGGGGGTGGCTGTGACGGGGTTCACGATGGCCAGCGGGTGCTGGAGGTGTGCGGCTCCACAGTCCAGCTGCTCCGGCTGCAGCTGGGGAGAGACACAAAGATCAACAGCCTGCACAAACACCAGCACGTTCCCTTGCCACCCCCCTCAGGAGCAGTGGGGACTGCTCAGACTTCTCAGAGCCCTGCTCTGCCTTCCTAGAGCCCCTCACTGCTGAGTCACGGAACGGGAAAATGCAGCCAGTGGCGGTGGATGAGGTGACCCGCAGGGGCTGGCACTGGGGCACAAGGCTGACATCAGGGCTCCCACATCCATTCACTGTCAGCTGCCAAGGGGCAAAGGCAGTGCTTAAGGACTTTGTCACTGACCTATGTCTATGAGCACGCATTTGATTGTTTGGCCAAAAGCAAGACAACAGACTTGCCTCTCCTGTGCCAAATTAATTAGTGCATTTGCTGCACGACAGCAGCATTTGCAAGTGGAACTGATGCCTCATATTCCTACTACCCTGGCAAAATGTGCCCAAGATTTAAGACCCCTTCACTCCAAATCCTCTTGAGATTCTCATGTGATTTCTGCTCAGGCAGCTTGGATGGATTCGGCAATGCCTGAACATCACAACAGTCTCACTGCCAACAACTCACCTGCAGTAACTCCTGCAGCAGCTTTTCTGAGCTGCAGTGGGTGCAGCAGAGTCATTCAAATGATGGCACATTTCAAGGGCCATTACCACATCATCCACAGTGCCCAGCCAGGGTCAGCCTAGAGGAGGCTGTGCCCACACTGTCACACTCCTCAGCAGGGCTGGCATGCCAGCAGCAGCAGGTATCCACAGGCCACCTGCCACAATCCAAGCCCCAGCTGTGGGAAGTGCCGGTACAAAGCTCCAGCATGAGATGCCTGGAGGGTTGCTCAGCCCACACCCCAAGGCCAAAGCACATTTATGCCTTTTTGAATCCAGTCATAACGCAGATAGCCCTGCCACAGAAGCTGACAGGAGACTGAATTTAAACAGAATAAATGCAGGGATTTGAGCCTGTATCTGTCAGGGGATGGGAATGCAGTTTCCACCAGGCAAAAGGTGACCACCAGCCTGTCCAGCACAGTCCTCCCTCCCCAGGCTGCACCAGGGCCTGGATGCAAATTCCCTGGTCATCATTACTATTTCAATAATAGAACCAGGCTAAAGCTTTGGCAATCTCCTCTCTCCAGACAGTTCAGAAGATTAAGCAAATCTTTAGTCTTTGCAACAGAAGGGTGAGACTGGGCAGGGTCCCTCTGCAGGGTCACCCCACTTTGGGGTGCAACTCTTGCCCCATGCCCATCTGCCTCCAAGCCATCACCATGCGTCTTGGGTTGGTGCCACACCACAGCAACACAGTCCTGGGGAGAAGTGGGGAAGAGACAAGCTAAAACCCAAAAGGTATGCAAAGAGATGGGGCTTTGTATGCATAAGCAAGAGATGGTGCCCCTGCACTGGCAAAAGAAAAGAAGCCCCAGACAGATGCCCACAGGGGGCTGGTGACCTCCCTGCCATGGCCACGGCTGGTCCAGGGAGCAGTCAGCATGGGGACTACAGGCAATGGCACTGCCCATTCCTCCCCCCTGCAGGGTAGAGGACAGCAGCAAACCTCACCAGGAGCTGTGGGTGCCAGCCAGCCCTCGGTGTGCTGTAGCAAGCAGCTGGTCAGCAAACAGCATGGGCTACCCAGCAGAGCAGTCAAACCACACGGCACCCTCTGCACAAGGGCACATCCCCCTGACCATTGTGCTGCTGCAGACATATCCAGGGCTCAGATCACTGCTGCTCGACTAGCACAGCCACAGCACCACTACAGACAGGCTGGGTCTTCTCCAAAAAACCACCCTGACCCTGGTCCCCTGTGCCCCAGCAGAGCCCATGGCCACCTGGCTGCACCAGGAGCCACAAAGCCTGATGTGAAAAACTTCCTCTGATCACATGAGTGCCAAAAGGGGCAGCACATTCAAAGCTGCAGCTCTGTTCTTAGGGGACAAAGACCAAAGGATCAAGTTTGTGGATGCAATACATTTTGCAGTTTAACTGCATCTCATTCTAATAAAAAGTAAAATCACAGCCCAAATTCTTAAGTGTGTATGTCTGGCCCGTAACCAGGCCACACAACTTTTTTTATACTATACAGAGGACATGGCAAGCCATTCATGTTTCTGATTTAATGATTCCTTCTCTTCACAAACAGATATTTAGAAATTCACTTGGGTTTGTTTACTTGTCTTAGGGATGATTATCTCTAGATCCTCTTCATTAGTGTTTAAAAATATCACCACCTGAAGCTTACAAGGCTCCTTCCTGAAGGGAAACTGAGGCACAGAGGCACCTCCGGCCACCTGGGACCCCAAGGGATGCTCAGCACCTCCTCTCTACAGCAGCTGTGCAGGAGCTGGGACCAGCATCACTGCCTGCCGGCCTGAAAGACATGGCCCTTTCTTCTCACAGGTGGCCAAAATCACGGGAAGTCCCTTATCTGCAGCGCCTGCCTGCTTATAAATCATGCTTTTCAGAGCTCATATCAGCGCAAAGTGTTTTCCACAGTAAACAGGACGTAACTATTCTAACCCAGGCCAAGATTTATTTTGGCTGCACACATCCTTCCTCCGAAATACCTTTCTTCAAATGACATCAGATCTTCCAACAAACGGATGGGTAGGAGACAAATGGTATTTCCCTCTCCCAGGTCCAAAGAAGGGATGACATGCTGTGCTGCTGCTGCCTGTACCCCACAGCACCAAGGGGACACCTAACTCCATCACATTACAGTAAACAGGATACAGCCATCACATCCTTCTGCAGGCAGTCACCACAGCTGGGGGACTGCACTGGATGAATGGAATAGAAGGCCATCTCCAAGAGGGAGGGGTTAAATATCACTCCTTAAATCAAGCTGACCTATCCTGAAGTGGGAAAAGAGCAAATGTTATGCTTTCTTTCAAAACCAATCTCTTCCTATAATCTGCGTTTTAAAACACCTCGTGGGCATTTACTGTATTGCTCCTAATTTTTTTTTTACATGCTCTACTCACTAACTCACAGAACTGTAGGCTGATTCTAGATCCCAAACCTCCTGCCCACAAAAGGTTTGACTCTGCCACTCTGTCACTGATGAGGAGCCTCTTGGGCACAAGCAGGGGACAGCCACAGCTGAGCAGCTCTGCCAGCCCTCACACCCTGCCAGGATGAGGGGAACACGCTGCTGTGCCCCTGCACACTGCAATATGTGCTATTGCTGGAAAACTTCACAAGTGATGCAAATGAATTCAAATCAAGGGGCCACAGCTAAGAGGATGGTTACTCAGATTAACCCTGAGTGCGACTGCAGAAACAAAGTGGGACAGAAATAAAAGATTTCCAGCCACATCAGAGCTCAAGAGTTCAGCTGTCTTCACAGCGTGAGTTCACTTCTTTATCCCAGGACCATAAGGAGCACAAAAAGCGATTTCCCAGAATTTCCATTACAGCTCCCCAGCCCTGGGCATGCAGGATGTCCCTTCGGGAAGGAAGTCTGTTGGAAACAGAAGGAGGAAGAGGAGTGGTGAGGCAGCTCTCAGGAAAACCATGAAATGTGCTGATTTCTGCATCCTGTGTTTGTGACCTTAAAAATAGTTCTCAAGCAAAGCTGGAGCTAATTTGTGACTCAGAAGCTGCGGCGCAGAGGAAAGCCCTGAGCCCCTGCCCTCCACGAGGCCGTGCTGGCTGCGCTGCAGCAGCTCCAGAGCTCCGGAGCGAGAAGGGGAGCCCGGCCCCTTTCAGACTTCATATCAGAGAGGATTAAAGTGTTGGCTTCCAGCATGCCTGGAGTCCTGGGAAAATGACACAGCCAGCATCGGATAATCCGCTCCGAACTTGTTGATTTGTGGGACTTAGCCATCATCTTCATAGGCTCAAAATTTGGCAGCTGCTCCCACACAACTGACATTTTCAGGCCATTAAAGGCTGTGATAAAAAGGCTCTAGTTTTATCTCTTGCCTTCTTTAACATAAACCATTAGGCTTTTATTAACGTTTAGGTATGACTCAGGGAAATTTCTGACTCCAGAGAGAATATTCAGAATAATTAGGATACTGTCTTGAGAGAATAGCAGGACACAGACAAGCACTGAATAGCAGGGACATGGTAAAAACCAGTAGCGAAATATTGCAGGAGAATGGACACAGGCAGTGATGCCAGGCCAGCCTGGCTGCATTATGCTAAGGGAGAGTACAAGCCCTGCTCTGTGTCGGGCAGAGCCCAGACCAACCACACACCCCCAGCATTCCCCCCGGAGCTCCCCCGTCCCCCAGCAGTTTGTACACACAATCACTCATTTATATGCTGCAGTGCCACAGCCAGACCTGTCAAAACCAGGCTTTTTGGGATGCCTGGAGGAAAATGTCATCCTTAGAAGAGGACACCACTGTTGAGGCACTTGAGATGTAAGCAGTCTCCAGCTGCAGTGCTGCTCAAGGGCAGGCTTTAGCAGAGAGCTCCTCAGACTTCCCATCATATTTTTTAGGCAACAGGAGGCAAATCAATGTGCACTTGTGGCCAGTCAAAGCACTCAGGCTGAGAATCTCTGGTAAAGTGAATCTGGACAATTTTTTCCTCAAGAATTACCAACAGCACAGGATCCATGCAGCACAGCAGACATTCTTAAAAAACAAAACAAAACAAAACAACAAAAAAAGGCTTAAAGTGAGAATTGCACTCTGGTTTGCTTAGACCACATGTTCCTCAGGCAAGGAGGCGGCGGTTTTGCTGTGTTTTGCCCATTTGCACAATGCCAGCCCTGGGCTAGGGTGCTTTGCAAGCCACTAATGTGACACCAGGCATGGTCTACCCAACATCACTCTGCTCCCAGCAGCACCTGAACCTTGTGCCTGCAGGGAGCTGTCACTCTTAGAAAACTCATTCTTCCCTCTCTCTGCTCCTGACTCCAAATTTTCTTTTCTGCCAGCTCCTAAATTTCACTCTTGGCAGCCTCTCATGGCACTGGTGGCTGGGGTAAGGGAGGGGACAAAGCACAGAGGACTGTTAGAAGGCAGGGCACAGCAAGCACAGGACTGACAGCTGGGGAGAGGCACGGCTGGGTCGGGCCAAACCACTGCAACCCAGCAGCAGCAGCAGCCTGCTCACCTCCACCGCAGCCACAGACCTCAAACCACCAGAGGTCCGAGAGTGTGAATGCTGGAACAGGCTCTCAGTGTCCCAGATCATCTCAGAGGGCAAACCCCAAGCTCCATCTGCTGCTCTGGCAGTGCCAGCCCTGGGCAGACAGCACGTGTGCCCGCTCTGCTGCTGCCTGCCAGAACCCACCTCAGCAGGAGGACACAGAGACTGCGACAGGATCGGGGCACTGCTGAGCTGCAGGCACAGCCAGTCTGCTACCCTGAGGCCAAAGCCTGACAACAGCCTGAACAACCACGGGTCCCTATTGCCATCCAACCATCTGCTGCTGTGAGTCCTCAGAGGCTCCAACCTCAGCTCCAGCAGCGGCACCAAAGTTGGATGCCTGCAGCTGACTGTGTGATTCCCCTCTAAGTCTCCTCTGCTCCCTCCTCCAGCCACAACTGGCCCAGCTCGTGGCCAGCCATCACCATCAGCCCCAACCCTGTCATCCCAACCTCCACTGGAAAAGAAAGCTGAAGGCAATGCGGACAGGTGATAGCAGGACCTGCACTCCCCCCAAAAAACCCTTCCCAGCACTGGCAGCCCCAGCATGGGTCCCCCTTCCTTGCTCCACACAAGTCAGGGGTCTGGCACCCACCCATGCTTCCCCCAGCAGGGCACTGAAACAGCAAGTGCAACAGCATGGGGAGCTGCTCAAAGCAGAGAAACATGAAAAAGAAGCACTTTTTAAACTAAAATTGCACATCTTTCATGCCTCCAGGAAGACTGGTCAAGCTTATTATGTCAGCCTTCATCCTGCATTAAATACAATACTTCAGATTATACTATCAAATCCACTAGGAACAGGCAAGCAGAGGGATTAACAAACAGGCTCCAGAGGGGTTGTCACAGTCAGAACAGCACGTGTTTGAGCAGCAATAGCTTGTATGTCCTTTAAACTCACCCCTCTTGGAAACTCAGCTCCTCTTCCCACTCCCTGGGGACGAGGGGCTGAGCAGATCAGCCAAGCGTGCCTCATCCCAAGGACACCCACTCCTGCTCAGAAGCCCAAGAGACACCTCCCCCGTCGAAACTGCTCACAGTAAGACGCTTGGTTTATTTAGGCTGTACTTTCTTAGCTGTTCTTTCCTTGTTACGCCTCCACCACTCAACCTGGGCTTCTCATTTACGTTAAGCTTTGGCCTCAGTAACCAGCCTCAGACCATTCAAGCTCTCTTCCACAAGGAAGAGTCCCTGATGAACCATGAGTGTGGCTCCTCGATCTTTGGTTGTTACTATTTTATTATTGCTAGTACTAACGCTTAGCACTCCACATGCTCAAAGTGCTCTGAAGGCATATCTGTGCAAGTCAGGACCGAAAAAAGCATCCATTAAAGTAACAGCTCCTTACCTAGCACAACTGGTCTTTTGCATGTGTCAGTTCAAATCTATTTCATTTAGCAGTAGTTTGTAGTAAATGTTTTCCTGTATTTTCCTCATTAGTTCTGCTGAATCAACTAAGCCCCGAGATAATGAGCAGAACTCTACCCATCTTTTTTGCATCCTAACTAAAATCTGCCTCTGAGAAGCAACGCTGTGCTGCAGTGCTGTCCCCCTCTGGGCACCTGCTTCACAGCCTCAGCACCAAAA
Source organism: Pycnonotus jocosus (assembly GCA_013400435.1). NCBI lineage: Eukaryota > Metazoa > Chordata > Aves > Passeriformes > Pycnonotidae > Pycnonotus > Pycnonotus jocosus. Next base: position 262,152 of record VWYP01014896.1, on the reverse strand, counting down.
AACAGAGTCCAGAAAACAAACCACCAGTACTTGTTTGAGCACCCAGCCCGTGGAAGAAGCTTGTCACAGAAATGTTAATGAACCCCTTTTTGCTCATTAACTGAGCACTCCAAATGCATAAGCGACCAAGCTCTGTACAGATGCAGCCTACAGGAGACACACCACTTCCCTGGATCACCTCCACTCTAACCCCTGCCCTCATTTACATGAAGAAATTCAAGAAAAGAGAACTATCAGATGGTTATGGAAGTGGAAAGGATGAACATGTGAGTCAGCCTCCTATGGTGTATGGCCAGCCCTCACACTCACACCCTGCCTCCTCTCACAGGCAGCACCTGAACAAAGCAAAAGGTATTCCCCAGGCATCACTCTGAAAGCCTGTTAACATCTCCATAGCTTCAACTCTGCAGGTCCTCACTCCCTACCCCATTCCCCTCCCAGTTAGGAAATTAGGATCATAATAATTATATAGCTTGGATAATTTCAGAATTTGTTACAAATCAGTGGTCCTACTGGATTCAGCAACTGAGCACTGCTCTGATTTGGTTAGAGTATATAAAGCTTTCCTTTTCTCTATATTTTATATTTTGTCTTCAAAATTTGTAGAAACTGCTGATTCCAAAGCTTTCACTATTTGTTTTAGTGATACCAAATCTCAGCAGGAAATGGCACTACAGTTAGGAGATCCCAGGGATCCCATTGCAACTCCAGCTCCTCCCAAAACTTGACATCTTTTTCCAGCAGCTTATGTGAGTATATCTGAGTTGTGGTTCCACAGCCAAACAGCCCCAGCAGCAAGGCTGCCACCATGCTGACCAGAGCAGTGTCCTGCTTGGGAAATCCAGGACAGATACACGGGGAACACCCATCCCAGTCCTTTACCCCTCACCTCGTTCCAGAGACCTGTACACATCAAACCTGTATCTGCTCTCCAGACACTGATTTCTGTCCCTTCAAGCAGGCATTTAGCCCCAGTTTCCTCCCCATTTAATGACGTCCTACACCGACTGCCAAAAGCCCAACCTGAGCCCCTGTCCTGCACAAGGCAGTTCCCAGCCTTGGAAAACCCCACACAACAGCACACCAGTCCTGATGCCTCTGATCCTCAATGGGCTGAGACAGACTGAAGGATGACAGGGACTCGAAAGCCAAACAACTTTGGAATTACATTCCTCTAAATTCCCTCATCTTTCACCTCTCCCCTTCTTCATCGAGTGCTATCATCATACTGTAAAATTTCCCTTCCTAAAATGATCACTCCATACACAGCTATTTTTGGGAACATGCCAGGTTTTCAATAGCCCCTTTTAATTAGGTGACCCACCAGAGATGGCAGTGGCCACAAGCAGCTCACAGCCTGCTGGATGTTGGCAGCACACAGCAGACAGTGGATGAAAACCAAATAACTGAAGGGCTCCTGCTCCAGAAAGGAGTTGTACACAGAAGCAAAATGCCTTATACAGGGAGGAGACAGAAATGGAAAGGCAAGTTCCAGATTTCCTTCAAATAATAGAGGTACGTGTTTTCAAGATCCAGACTTTCAGGCAATTCTGCTTCTGGAATAGAATTGAAAGATTTGTATTCCATTTCCACTTACAATACGTGACCTGCAGACATCTTGTAACAGCAGCAACCCTCCAGTGGTTCAGGCCCAAAAATAGGCAGCCTCGTTCCAGTAGCTGGCACAGCATTGGATAGGTTCCATGGCTGCAGATGCAAACGTGAGCCTGCAGCTTCACTGGACACTGGGACTTTCACTGGGGTTTGTGCCTGGGCTCAACCACCCCACCAGAGCTCCACAGCTCCCACAGCAGCACCCCTGGGAGCATGGCAGCAAACCTGATTGTGCCTCTGGCCATGTTGCCTTCAGAGGAGGGGCACAGCTGAACAAGCCCCCTAACATGGAGAAGAGCTTGACTATCCAAGTTAACCCCTATCATGTTTCCCACTGGAGAAAAAGCCCACACTGAGGAGCCTCTTGTCCCACTCTGCAAGGCTGTGCTTATCCACAGGTCTGACAAATGGGAGAGGAAGGCACAGGGATCAGCAACAGCAGATGAGACCATGTGCCACCCCTGCTACTGCAGGATGCCACAGCCAGCACATCCCCACTCCTTGGAGACATCCTAGTCCAACTCCCACAGACCTGCACAAGGAGCCAGCACGCACTCTCCGTGTTGGACAAGCCCTGCTGACACCCAGCAGGCATCAAGGCAAGATCACCATGGGGTTTGCTATCCACCCTGCTCACCAGCACATCCCATCTGGGCCCGGTTCCATCTGGGCTTTCTGAGGCACAAGCCGTCCCACACCCCAGCAGCCCTGCTCTGAAGGAACGGTGGCTGCCAGCAGAGCTGCTCTCCAGATGTCAGGAATAAGTACTGCTCTCTCTGTTTAAAAACATCAGTACATTCTACTGGCCTCTTGAAGTGAGAGAGGCTGTAGACAGTCTGCCACCTACTCCACCTGCAGCAGCCCAACTTGAAAACAACAACTTAAAATCATTTCTTTACCAACCCCACAGGAATCAAAGCCAAAAAAAAAAAAAAAACCAAAAAAAAAAAACCCCACAACCAAAAAACCCAAAACCACCTGACCAAACCGAAACAAGAAATAGCAAAGCAGATCCCTCCTGCACACATTGCTGTTGGTCCCCTGCCGCAATGTGGCCCCAGGGATGTGTGCTGGGGACAGTCACACAGAAACACTTGGGACCTCAGTTCAAATCCAGACACTCTTTTGATCAGAGACATCACTCGGGGGACCCGAGCACCCATCTCCTCACTATGAAACAAGGACAACAGTGCTGCCCCAACACAGGAGCTGCACTGTACCCAGGGCTCCCCACACCAAAGGGATCTGGAGTGCATGGGGTTTTTGCAACACTGCCCTGGGGCAGGGCACTGGGACAAGCAAGCAGCAGACACCCACCCATGGAGCCATTTTTCTTCCTCCAGTCCAGAATGCCACCCCCATCCACCCCATGCCCGGTACAGAGGAGCAGCCACATGCCCCATGCATGGCCCTCCCCAGTGTGCTGAGGGGCTCAGCCCCTACAGTTGGGAGCTGCTGGCACCACAGCCCACCCCAGCACGTGCTGGGCACAAACCTGGCAGGGAGGCACAGCCCCACTGCTGTGAGTAACTGTGATGGCACTCAGGTGCTGCAGGTAACCCGTGATGGCACTCAGGTGTTTATAATATTGTTTCCAATCACCACACGTTCCAGCTTGTCTGGTGTTTGCATTAAATTACCACAGCCAGGGGCTCAGACTTACGATGTTTCCAACCCCTCAGTGGGAGAGGACATCAGTGTCCCAATAGTGCAACTGAACAGATACCTGTTGAGATTTACAAATCGTAGTAAGGGGTTTCTACAGCATCCTGGGCATCCATGCACATCTCACGATGCCTTATTCACTTCTCCAGGTGCCCTGAGCCCCAACAATCTTGTCACTCAACCACTGTAAATGAAACTTTGAAACACCAGAAAAGAGAGGCAAATCCCTTCACTTCCATCCACCAAGACCCTGCATCCACTGCAGCTCCTGGGGCCTGGGTTCACATTCACATATAGGAGTCAAACATCTGCCCTGGAAAACCCTCGGCTTTAGCCAAAATGACCCCTTTCCTCTTTTCCACCTAAACTGTTATTTAGTTACAGGGGATTTGATAAGCTCAATGGATCAAACCTAGTCTGAGCATCCAGGTACCAGGAATGCCTAGGTCTGCACAGCCAGCTGTTGGCAGAGCTCTTCAGAAACCAGCAGAATGCCTGTGACCCCCTGCCATGCCAAGGGACTGGAAAATACTTTGCCTGCCCAGCCAGCACCACTGGGCTCCCAGAGCAGGCAGGCACCGTGCCACAATCGGGAGCCAGTTTCTGTTCCCTAAAGCAGCACAACTTCCTGTTTCCAGGCACAGAAAAATCTGCCACTTTGACCAAATTTCCCTTTGCAATTTGGGACCTGTTTAAGCTTGGGATGCAAAGCAGGGATGAGCCCTGGGGCCCCCAGGAAAACATTCCTACCACCCACCTTCAGCTCGGAGGCACCGACCTGCTCCTCAGGAGACTCCCCTGCTTGGCACAGAGCACGAGGGCCATGCCAGCCCTGGCAGTGGGAGAGCCCCCAGGCACTGGCAGCCCCCAGAGCTGAGCCTGCCTTCCCAGGAAGGATGGGGCTCACACAGCTGCCTCTGTGCACCTTGATTGAGCAGCAGGTTGTATTTTCACATAAATTCCCAAGGAAACCTAACCAACAGCTGATCACAACTCACTAGTACCAGGTGAGAGGCATAACAGGTAGAGTGTGCTCTGTGCTGAGTCCAAAGCCAGGCAAAGCTCACACTGTGGCTTAAACCTCTCGTTGGGGCATCCTGGGTCCCACTAGCCCCTCCACAGCAGCCTAACCCCTCACCCCCAGCCCCTGCAGGGCAGCTGAAGGGACATTGACCTCCCACCCTCTGTAATGCCACACCCCAGAGCAAAACAGATGATGGTGACAATCATGGTGCAGCTCTGCAGTACCTGGGCAGTGACACCTTGGGGTGGTGCCAGCAACTCCAAACAGCCTGCACTGCAAAACACAGAAATTAGGCTTGCTATAAGAACTCCTGCCTCATTTTTAATGAAGAAATTAAGTGTAAATTCCCAGTTTCCTTTCTGTGGCTAATCCTCTGGATTTACTTGAGTAGATGTAGGGTTAGAGCACATTTAGTTTCATGTTTGGAATTTCTAAATTAGTATAAACCAGCACTTCAAAGTAACTCAGCTCCTATAAAAGCCAATCCCATGGAGATGCCACAGTATATTTGGACAGTAAGTAGATGCTTTGTCATATTCCCACATGTATATGAGGTTTTTTTCTTTGGGAACATTTTCTGACTGGTTTTAAACCACATTTCCATGCCCAGGCAGACATATACACAGAGACTGTTTACATAGTCTACCCAAGGAGTTAATTTTATTTAACAACCCATTATAGTACAGCTCACTGGTGGGTATCTCATCATTACACCCCCAAACACAGCGTTCAGTGACCATGCAGGATCTGACACAAAGCCACCAGAGCCAGAAATGTGAGAATTACTGCTGAAACATTTCGTTATCCCATGCCACTATGCCTATGGTTTTCAGCAGAGGAAACAAACTGGATTTTCAGCCTTTTTTGAGTTGCAGACCCCAAAACATTTCCCAAGAGAGATGTAGTTGCCTGGCCAGCAAATCTAGGCCTAATGAATATGTCTGCTTTCTGTATCTCTCTAGGAGCTTTTAGGAGACCATGGGGCTCATGCAGAAACCACAGAAGACACTGAGTTTTGCACAGCTGTGAGCATGGGATGGGGTTTCCAGTTCAGCTTTTCCTCAAATGAGCTTGCTCATCACAGCAAAGTGTGCACACAAAGATGCCTGCCGGTGTCCCCAGCCAAAATACCCACTGAGAGATGGCACAGTGACAAGAGGACACTGTGAGGGCTTTGCTACACTGGGACGTGGCTGTGATACAGCATGACCAAAGGAACAGCCAGGCACACCTTTGTTTCCAGTAGGACTGAGGGGGACACTCCTGGGATGCCCCACATGGTCACGGCTCTCCAGCCAGGCAGAAGCTGGGGGTGGGCTCTTGCCTGCTTTTGCTTTCATAATGGCTTCAGCATCCCACAACTCCAGCCATGCAGCCAGCATAACCTTCAAACCCACTGGGCTGTGATCCTCCTGTGATCCTCAAATATGAGCTACAAACCCACACAGTGTCCCAAGAATTTGATAAGCTCTCAGTGCACTGCTGCAAATACTGTTACAAGCAGTTTGCTCCAGAGAGCTCCTACTCCTCTTTCCTTCTGGGGGCTCGAGTCCAAATTCCCCACGGGCTTTGAGTGGGCAAAACACCACAGTGATTCCATGCAAGTATTCCAATTTAGCTGCATTTGACACAAAATTCATTATAAAAAACTATTTCTGTTGAGAGGAAGCAATCCTAAAGCTCACCCACTCACTGTCGGTGCAAGAAGCCAACCTAAATCCTTCCCTCACACATCCTCCTTCCCCTGAGCTGCCACTGTGAATTCATCTCCTCAGTACGTGACTTTTCAGCAACCCTCATTGAGAAGAACCAACAGCCCCCACTCCTGACCTAGACCATCCTCCTCTGCACATTTTCTCCTCGTCTCACACAAAGCTGTTAAGCATGTGCTTAATTGCATGTAAGCATTTCTATCAGAGAGGTGCCAGTTTCCAGGCCAAGCTGGTGGCTCCCCTTGCCCAGCCTGGGGAATGCAGGCCAGCTGGCAGATCCACCTGCCTTGTCCACCCTCCACAGGCCCCTGTGTGGCCAATGCCACATGGTCACAATGGGAGCCAAACACGTGGCTGCCACCACATTGACCTGCGGTGGGACAAAGCCCCTCACTCTGTGCCAGCCTCCTTCAAACCTCACAGCACAGCACTGAGTGGTGAGAAGCCGTGCCCCACATCAGTCAGCTCTGAGCAGAAATGCCGTGGGGACTGACAGTGGGCAGTGTTGAGTGCCCACTCCCAAAACCCCTCACTGATGGGTGAGTGCTGGAGCTCCCTGGATGAGTCAAAGCAAGCGCTGCTGGAGAGGAGCATTCAATTAGACTGGAGAGCACACGAGGGGTCAATGATTTTCCTTTCACACTGCATTACACCTAACAGCCCATGGTCCAGACTTGTAACAACTGACTACTTCAGCTGAACACACTCATGGAATGAATCAGGCCAATATCAGGGGGTTTTTTCTTCCAAAAGGAGATTAATGCCCGAGTACTTGGTCCTCAGGAAGAACTAAGGAGCCACACTTACTAACACCAGAGCCCCTATCAGTGATGCACAGGCAATGGGAAAACTGGAAACACACTAACAGGAGGAGAAGTGGAGCTCACAATGGGAAGACAGATACGGATCTGCTCTGCCAGACCAGCTGCTGATTTAGTATGTTTTCCTGCTGCATTTCCAGGTCCAGGACACAAAACCTATTAGAGTATTTCACTGTCTTGAAGGTGGAAATTGATGTTAGGTTTTTGCAGCACAAAGAAACACACTATTACAACTCTTCTCTTGACACTGCCACTCCGGGACTTGAAAATAAAAACATCTTGTTAACTTGTTGGCAATTCTAATGATTAAGGAGAAAAAAAAAAAAAAAAAAGAAAGGCTCTCCTGACTAGGAGGATGGCTTCCCAGCAGGCTCGGTCAGCGGTTTTAGAGGAACATGCTTCAAATAAGTGGGAAGTGCAGAAATATTAGGCATGAACGAATATTAATGTTATGCTTCATTTATATCCTACTGTACTTGACATCAAAGGATCTCAAAGCAGCTTTACAAATGCAATCTGACTCTACATGAGTTGGGTTTCTGAATAACAATAAATACGGGAGTATGAGGGAAACTGAGGTACCTTGGGTTCAATGACTGGTTCAAGTGACACAGTAGCAATGTCAGCTGGTACTAGAACCCAGTCTCCCCATCCATCTTGTATCACCACCGGGCTTACTGCTCTCTCCACATGAACAGATTTTCTTGCAGCCTGATCTCGCCACAGTTGCAAACATGGAGGGTTCCCACTGACTCCCAATGGCTTGGTAGTGCTCAGCTATTTTAGCTCATTCCCCTGACCTCACATCCTCTGTTGCCCATCCCTTCGAGAACACAGCATCCTTGTCAGCCTTTATGGCATCGGTGACAACAGGCTCCTGGTCGCCCTTCCTGCTTACCCAGGTAGCACTTGGAGAGGACGGTGCTACCAGGAACACACACTACAGTGGAACAGTGACAGGCTGGGACCAAAGATGGAGTGAAACCTCATCTGTGCTTAGTCTCCTTGAATGAATTGGTTGTCTAAATACCTTACTGGATACAGCACTTGATACTTTCAACATTAGCAGACTGGTGTTAGTCACGATTATTTTCTTTACTGAACAAAAGTTAGAAAAAACGGTATCTCCACAGCAGTCCTGGAGCACTGGAGAAGCTCAAGGGTGATGGGTGCTTCTGCCACTGTCTCTCAGTTACGACCAGGCTGTTTGTTCACTTCCCAAGTGCCTCCAGCAGCCCCAGCCCTGATGCTGCCACTTGACCTGCCTTGGCAGGCAGTGCAATCCCGCCTGGGGCTGAGCGGCTGCTCCGCAAGGATGCTGAGCATCAGCCGCAGCCAACAAGAACTGCGGGTGCCTTCACATCCTGTAAACAGGATTCCTGACTCCCAGTGAGTCCTCTGAGAGCCGTGACCATGCCAAGATGTCAGGACTGAGCTCCCAGTGTTTAACACACCCAGTCTTTGTGGAATTAGCTCAAACTACTAGATTTGCTGGCTGTCAGGCAGCTTGTACTTTGCCACCAGGGAAAAACCGTTCAACTTTCCTAGAGTAGGTCTATGAACCAAGTGCATTAAGACTTCGTATTTTACCACAGAGTGGAGATGCCACACTAAACACTCCAGTTACCATGGGAAACCTTTCTCTCTTTGCCACTGGCATTGCACAGGGAAGCCCGAGCCCAAATGCTCTATCTCGCCTCTGAAATCAAACAGATGTTTTCACAATCTTTGATGGAGCCGAGCTGTGCACTCGTCCCAGAGGAAGGGAAAAACGCAGCGTTTAAAGCAGCCTTTTTCTCTCTTTTTTTCCCAAGCATCATATATTTTCAGTGAAAAGGGAAACAGGCGACTGTCTCGCGCTAACATTTACGGCCACTCAGTAACAAATTGTGACAATGGCAAATTTCTGCCACAAACGCGGAGAGCCAAGGCAGCCTGTGTGCCGTCCCTGGCAGGGCTGTGCGCCGCGGGACGGGACATGGGGCTGGCGATGCCCACAGACATGCTCTCAGCAGAGAGGGCAGGGGGGTGTGGGGCTCAGCCGCCCGCCCGGGGGAAGCGAGGGGATGAGCTCCAGCTCGGGAGAGGTGGCGACAGCGGCGACAGCAGCGACCGCGGGACGGGACACGACGAGAGGGGGCCGCTGTGACCACCGCCGGCCACCGGCTCCCCGCGCCCCCTCACCCCNCCCCCCCCCCCCCCCCGGCGGGCCCCCCCCCCCCGCCGTACCTGTATATTCCTCTTCTCGCAGGCCGGGCCGGTGCCCTGCACCACGCTGTCCAGCACGGTAACCATGCCGGCGGCCGGGCTGACGAAGCAGGAGTTGCGGGCGGCCCGGATGGTCTCCTCGATCTCGGCGAAGCGGAAGACGCAGAGCGCGGACTGCGGCCGTCCCCGGCCGCCGCCGGCTCCGGCCCGCTCGAAGACGCCGAAGAGCAGCTCCTCGGGGGGCGGCGGGGCCAGGGCCGGGCCGTGAGGAGCGCCGGGGCTGCGCCAGGCTGCCCGCGCCGGGAAGACGGAGACGAGGCGGGTGAAGGCGTCGGCGGCGCCGCCGCAGCGCAGCCCCAGCTGGATGTAGGACTCGGGCAGTTTCTTGGTCTCGCCGCTGCCGTTGAGGGTGGCCTCGGCTGGGTCGCCCAGGCAGATGCGGGCCAGCAGGCTGTGCGCCGGGCTCTCCTTGTCGGCCGCGTTGGCCTCGCTGTTGAGCGCCAGGTAAGCGTACGGGCGGCGGGCGGGCGGCGCGGCCCCGTGCTGCAAGAACGCGCGGACGAAGCTGAGCTTGTGCCGCGCCTTGTCGCCCTGCTTGATCTTGAGGATGTTGTCGTCGGAGGGGTTGATGTCGAAGGTGAAAAGCTTAGCCAGGTCGCCGCGGGCGTTGAGGGCGCGGATAGCGATCTCGGGCGTGTTCTCGAAGCGATGGTCCTCCAGGCTGCGGTTGCGGGGGAAGAAGGGGCTGCCGAAGCCGGTGTAGGTGGCGGCCACCAGCAGCCGCGCCCCGCCGCCGCCGCCGCGGCGCAGTACCAGTCCCACGGTGGAGGCGTTGGGGTGGTTGGCCGCGACGTTCAGCATGCTAGGAAAGACAGTGACCGCGTCGCTGCCGTCCGGCGGGAAGCGCACGGCCACTGCCGAAATGTTTGCCATGCTGCGCAGCTGGCAGAGGCCCTGGTAGATCGAGCCGCAGACGACAAGGACGCCCTGCTCCGGGTCGGGCTGCAGGATCTTGTTGTAGTTGTTGGTGAGCACCCTGGGGTGCTCGCAGGAGGCCTGCGGCAGCTGCGGTGCGTGGCACAGCGGGCTGTCCAGCACCGGCCCCACCGCCGCCTCCGCCTCCAGTGCCAGCTCGCCCCCCGACAGCTGAAACAGCCGGTTGACGGCCGCCAGGTAAACGCGGGAGCCGGGGCCGTCCAGCGCAAAGTTGTTGGTGAGGGTGGGCGAGAGGAACTTGCGCTGCACCTCCAGGCCAGCGGCTCGGCCGGGCAGCAGCAGCGGCAGCAGCGGCAGCAGCAGCGGCAGCAGCGCGGGGGAACGCGGCTCAGCGCCTGCCGCCGGGAGCGGAGCCGGGAGCGGAGCCGGAGCCATCCCGCCGCCGCGCCGCACAGTGNGGGCGGCTCCGGACAGGGCGTCCCCCCGCCGCCTGAGGGGCTGTGAGGGGCTGTCCTCCTCCTGTCTTCTGCCTCCTTTGCGTTTTCGAGCAGGACAGGCCGGGAGGGGAGGGGCGGGGGAAGAAGCACTTTTCCCAGCTCCGGAGCAGCACGGCGAGCCGGAACAGCCCCCCCGGAGCCCCCTCAGCCCACACATCCCCCCGCAATACCGGCTCTCTCGCTCCCCGGGGACCGGGCGGGGGACGAGGCCCCACCCCTGGAGCGGCCCTGTCCGCACGGCTTGTCACAAGCGGGGCACAGAGTGGCCTGCGCGTCTCCTGCGCGCTCCAACGGCGCCGCTTTCACAAGAAAGACCAAAAGAAGTGATTTACCAAATTACACGCTGGGATGATGTAGGGGACAGCCCCTGATCCCGTGGGATCGCTCCGCCTGAGCGGGTTCATTCCTGCTGCCTTCCTCCCCGTCTGCAGGTGTGTCAACTGACTCCTCGTCGTGAGGGAACACGTCCGAGACTGAGGAGCGCTCCGGGGCAAGGCTGTACGGAGAGCCAGGGTCCATCCCCGGATGGAGGCAGACGGGGCCAGGCATCCTGCAGCAGATATTCTGTCTGCCCATGTATCTCACGTCCCTGCAGGTTTCATAAAACAGCCCTGATCAATTATCCAGCCGTTTACCCAGCTGGCCTCCGACACACTATCGTGACACAGGGCGCAGCCATAGGTCACCCAGGGGCTTGACTCCTCCCTGGGCGACACACCCAGGTCCTCGTGCAGGAGGAGACACGGGTGTGCTCATGGCAAATACCAAGGTCACGACATGCTCGGCGCTGTGTTCATGCCTCCAGCTGAAGTATTGGCAGAGATAACAGGCAAGAGGAGTGGCTGTGGGATGTGGGCACAGCATCCTTCCCTCCAGCCTGGGTTTCCACCAAGAGCACAGACCTGGCTGGAGCAAAGTCAGTGCTTGGTCTCACAGTGCAGCTGCAGCATTTGTAACAGCACACGGTGAGGGCTGAGCACGGTGGCACCTCACCACCCACAAATAGCTATCAGCCTTTAAAAACAAGGGTGGGAAATCGAGGCTGGAGTTTGGTCACAGCTGCCTGGAAATGCTGCACAGGTGGGCCCTGGAGACCCGACCTCTCTCTCCCCAGGCTGTGCCTTAGTTCCCCCACCCGTTCTTGTAGCATGGAATTTTAGTTATACAAAACATGTTAGAGAGACTGATGGGGATTCTGCACAACTTCTGTTCTGGAGAGAAAAATCCTCTGTTGTTGTCTAATCTCATTTCTACACCTGCCAATTTTCCTTTCCCCTCCCTGTCTCCTCACACTCTTCAGGGCACTAATTAATACACAACTGCCTTGGCCATGCCATGTCCACTGAAAATCTGCATCGAATTAAATGCTGTGCCTTCTTGCTATCTAACTCATTGTCTCTGCTAATCATATCCTTAATTAAGAATTATTAGCTGTTTTTAAATGTGGGACTCCCAGTTGTTAGTGGCTTTTTTCCCCTTAAACTACAAGTTAGCAATTTTTAAATGTGATCATGTCTTTAATTGCATAGAAATAAACCTCCATGATCCCAAACCTTTAATCTGCCTATTTTGGGATTTCTTATGGCTGCTTACTCTGATGGCAGAGCATCTTCAATGTGAAATCAGCCTTTAAAGGCATATCAAATTAGGTTCCAGATTACAGTGAATTAAAAAAAAAAAAAAAGAAAAAAAAAAAGAAAAAAGTCAAAGAACATTGAAAAATGTATGACTTACCCAAAGGTACCCAGTACTGGCTCTGTCAGAAAAAATTCCCCAGGAACTCTGACTCCTATTGCCTGTGCCAAGCATTTGTCTACACTGATACAATTAAAGACAAAATATTTGTGGTATTGAAGGATTATTTGACAAAGATTTTATTGCTATTGTTGCTGTTAGGAAACAATTTTCTGGTAAGATGCTTTGAGGGGAGTATTTTCCAGAAATGATTTCCCACCCCTTTTATCTGAGCTGTTATAAGCTTCAGTGAGTATTTCAGGATAATGCTCCTAATGGAGTAGTAGAGGTTTTTAAATCTCTCATACACAGACCTCACCATTATTTTTTGTTCAGGACAAGAAAAAGGTCAAAATTAAACCACAAGCCTCTTTCTGTAGAGCATCACCCTGTGACAAAATCCCTTCCTCTTTGATTCCTGTGCAGGTTTGAGGATACCAACCTCTCAGCTGGGGCAGGGGAGAGGGACTGTGCACACAAGAACTCCAAACTGTTTTAATTATTGATAAATATATTTACACAAGTACACTTTCCCTTTAGGGGAAACATGAGTTACTCATGCAATTATTCAGGTTATATTGACTCAACACTGTCAAACCCTTGGATTCCATCACTTTAATATAGAGAGTATAAACACCTATTTATTTAGCAAGGGTTATCTGTGAGGTACCCATAGGGTGCCCCGTGGATTTGGGAAGGACGTCCACCCTCACAGCCAGAGGTGGCCAGGTTTGCCTCAGCAGGTCTTGGCCCAGCCCCAGCAGCCTGGGGCAGGGCAGGGCAGAGGTACTGCTCACCTGGCAGGCATGCAGGACCACTGGTACCTCGATGACTGGTGGCAGGGACCCCCAGGGCCCTGGGAGAAGAGCAGTGTGCTTCATGTCTTTGTGTCTGGCACTGAGTGCACTGGGAAGGCCTGACTGGGCAGCACATGCTGGCACACGGGGCAGCTGCCCCTCCTCTGCCCCACATGGCCCTGCAGAGAAAAGCCCGGAGTCAATCAGCACAGAAGGCACCCTGGCAGAGGAGCTACCACCCCAGAGCTGCTGTGGGAGAGCCCTGGCAGTGCAGTGGATCAGAAGGTACTTCTGCTCTGACTCAAGCAGCCACTCTGCCTTTTTCTCATTTCCTTTACTCCCCGCCCTCAGTGTGCAATTTGGGTCATTTCTACATGATTGCAGAGCAGGTTGGCAGCTGACCACAAGGTGAATTCACAAACACTTACAGACACATTTTAAATCTCTTTAGCTGCTTGCTTTCCATGTCAGAAACCTGTACTGAGGGAAAATGGCCACTGGATAGCTGTATTGCTTCAGAGCAAGGGTCCAGTCCCTGCGTTCTCCCCATTGTGTCAGAGGCCATGAGAGGTTATCCAACAGAAGAAGGTAGCAGGTAGGAGAAAGTGGAGTGGTCCCCTTGGTCTCCACTGTCTCAGCCCAGAGGTGGCCAGAACAAGGCTGTCCCCAAAGCAGCATTTCTGAACAGAGCCACTCACCAGGGAAACACAAGGCAAGATGAGGAGGAGCTGAGAAACACTTGGACACAGAGAAATCACTGCCTGAACTAGAGAGGTTCCCTGATCACCACGCTTACCAGATTCTCCTCAGCCATGCCTGTTACCCTGCCCTGATGCTGTCAGTTGTTAGTCTCAAGTCATCAGGCTGGATACATCTGCGAGTGCTCGCTCAGGCACTTCAGGGCACTCAGAAATAACAGTGGGCTTGGAAATAGACTGATTAGCAATCCTTGGTGTATTTTTGGATGAGCACGGTCCGAGAGCCCGTTTTATTGTTATTAATCTGTATTGCAGGCACTGCTCATGGATGAGACCACACTATCACTACTGGTTTTACTTATGATTTAGCACACTGGGAGTCTGCTAGGTGCTTAGCAGAAAGACTAAGACAAGGTCACTTCCCCAGCGTTCCTTACTCTAAACACACGCTCCGGTGTGGTCCCAAGCTCTGCTGCAGACAGCTGTAACAGGAACTGCAGGGGCACAGCACGCTCTGCTGCCACCATGCTGCTGGCCTCCAGCTCTGTCTGAGCAAGGGTGAGAGGGATTTATGGGGACCTCAGCCACTTTCTGAGTAAAACCAGCCTTTTTTTCCTTGAACCTCTTTGTTTTCAAAGATGAGCCTTTCCCAGTGTAATATAGAGCCTTGCTCTCCTCAGAATGTGTAATGCAGTCATAACCTTGTCTGCAGCATGCAGCCAGCTGACGTGTTCACCATGAGGGATTTGCCTCCTGAGAGGAGCTGTGCAGACAGAGATTGTGAGCACAAAAAGGTTTCTTTCTGGGTTAATGACAGATTTGGTGACGGTGAAAGTTCACACACAATAATGCCAGAACTTTCTAGACTGGGAGGTTTATCATAAGGCAATAAAGACGTGTCTTTGGTAGCCTGTGCTGGGTTTGACCTGGGCCCTGTGGGTGGACAGAAGCTCTTTCACCACGTGGGCCCTCACTGGATGGATGCAAGAGCAGCAGATTTTCCAGTTTCCCCCAGACTTCCTTGGTGACTCGTTGCTTTTATTTTCCTTAGAGGGTTAGGGAGGACTCAGCACTCACTTATCCCAGCTTCACATTGGTCAGGGCTGGAGATGTGGCTCATGAGTTCAAAGGCAGCTCCAGTTCTGATCTCTGGGAAGCTCGGCCTGTGCTGAGGTGGTGGCCAGGTGAAGCACTGGCCCTTGCACCCCGGTCACACTGGCGGTCTCTCATCCGTACCTGTCTCTTGCTGACGTGGGCATCACAGGCAGGCACAGGTGCAGATGTGCCTGGCAGAGTGGGGCCCTGGGTCCAGCCAGCACCAGCCTTAGAGGGTTTCTGTGGCTAGCAATGGTTTTCACACCGTCTGGCCTGGGCTGGCCGAGCAGGGGCTTGTTAAGTCCCCCAGAGCTGTGGGGCACTGCCCACAGCATTATGGCACAATGGGGGCCATCCCTGTCCCATCTCTGCCAGGCCTTGCTTGTCCTGACTGCCTGCCAGCCACGTAGGATGCTGGACTTGGCTCCCAGCAAAGGAAGCTAATTCAACATAAAGCAGAGCATCCCCCTCATGGGATTCCCAGCAGGAGCCGCACTGATTGCTCAAAACAAAGCTTGGCTGCCTTGGAAGGAAGCCTAACTCCTACCCCAGGGTTCAAGCATGGAAGCCCCAGCTGACCCATACAGCAAAGCCTTGCAACAGCAACCAGCAAGGCTGATCCTACCAGCTTTGCTCAAACATCCTCCACCAAAGCCTGGAGGAAGTTTTCCTTATGAAGTCAGGCAGGATCGTGCTGCATGCTCTGCACTGTGCTAACTTCTCCATGAGCAGTTGCTCAATACATGTTTAAGTAGACAGGCCACCACTACTCGTTAACCAAAACAAATGGGAAAAGGGGAAAGCTTACAACACAATTGCTTTCAATTAGAGGATATATCTATTGCCAAAATATGTCAGTGGGATTTGACAGACTACATTTTTAACTGTGTACTACTGAAGAACAGGCTGCACTAAAATGCAGCCTAAACTAAACAGGAATTTAATCCCCTTCCTTCCCACAGCATAATCATGAGGCTGTAAATATATTATTACAGTCCATAGTACCCTTGTTAATTCCAACCAATTTGACTTACCTCAGTGGCTTCAATGTTATTCTCTCCCAGTTCATTGAGCTTATTGAGCCTTCAGTGTTGATACTTGTTTTGTGCTTTCAAATGAAAAAGTTAAATGTGGTTAATTGTAAATTTATTGCTTGTTTTGTATGGCTTAATGCAATCCTAAACATTTTGGTTAACATTTCATGTTGCTTTAAAAGATACACCATATTGCACTGAGCTGGCTTGTATGTTTTTGGATATGTTGTATGCAGACAGTGTGATCTCGCTCTCAAAATTTCCCTAGTGACTCCAACAGTTTTAAAGGCTTCTACATTGCTCAGGTACAGGAAGCACGTTCATTAATCTTAGAGATAAGTCAAAAGTCACACACAAACATATACATGTATAAAAACGACCTGTGTGCATGTACACATTTAAAATGTCGGCAGGCCCCGTGCTGGACTTGGTTGCATTTTGAATTTTGTAGCACAGAGGGAGAGTTCTCACACAGTTCCAGTTCAGCTTGCAAAGATACTGTCCCTGCACAATCCACATGCTTCTGTGTACAGGTATGTATTTCTGTTTGAATTAATCACAAGTTCAAGAACGTAAAATTTGTGATGTTTACACTGTGCTGATGAAAATAGTCACCTGGATCCCTATACACTTGATAAGCCAGTGGAATGGGCACCCAAAACATTTTACCCACCAGTGGATGTGACCCTGAAACTGAGCAGATGTAGTGGTAAAGAAAAGGAAGATAAAGCAACCTCACCCGATATACCTGAGGAGAGTGGAAAAGGCAATCAAATGACCTAAGCAGTAAAAATGACCTTTCAACACTATGTTTTAAAGTATAAAGACCACACAGTTAGAGGGTACTTTTATCATTTGAATGCTAGTTCAGCTGTTCCATCTTTCTATCTAAGCAGCAGTTTTTGTGCTATTTCACATCTATGTATCACATGGTACACAGCTATGCAGTGTATTTCAGGAGTTGTGGGTGTCCCTGGTGTCCCTTTTCTCAGCCTACTCTGCTCCACAAGGGGTAGAGAGACTTGTAAAAATCACTCTGCAGTCTTACTGAGCTCCATGCAAGTGACACTGCTTACACAGGATAAGGTATCTCCAGTGAATTAAATGACCCATTAGCCCTGCAAAGGCTGGGCAATGGCAGCAACCCTTAGCTTCATGATGTATGTCTGGAATCAATAAAGAGTTCTAGTAAGCCACAAGGCCTGACGAGCTGCAGGTGCTGCACTGCAGGTGGCAGCCTGGGTGCTGAGCTCCTCTGCCTCTCCAGCGGAGGTGTGGATGGCAGGGTTAGCTCACTTGGGGCTGGAAGAAGGCAAATCCTGTGACACACCATCACGTCAGCTTTGGGCTCTGACAGCTTGTTTTGGGTCTCCTCCAAGACTCAAACCTGGGATTCCCACCTCCTGCAATCATCAGCATAACCTTCAGCTAGGGCAGGACTTGGGGCTGTCCCCCTCCCACTCTGTGGGGTCAGACCCTGGCCCAGGGCTGTTTAACTCCTCCCTGGTAAATGCCAGCCAGGGAAGATGACCAAGAATCTGTCAGGGGTCACAATGGGAAAACATGCATTTCACTAGGTGCCTTTAGGATGTGCCATGAAATATGGGACCTTTCTCCGCCCTAACAGCGAGTCCTTTCAGGCCAGGCAGCAAAATACCCAAGACTTGTTCACACACACAGAGAGCCACTGGCATACAGGAATTAACTGAAAGGCTTGGGTTAGTTCCTGGAGAAGAGATATGAGCAGCCTCAAAGCCATTACAGCCAGTGGTCATTAGCCTCTCCCCTGCAACCCATGCAGAGGTGCCCCAGATGGACAGAGCCATCTGAAATTTCTGTAGCCTGGAATCTGACCTCCTAATCTTCTCATTGCCTTCTTTGTGCTCTCTGTCCTCTGGCACAGAGAACAGCTTGTTACGAAAGGACAGGCTCCCATAACCTACTTAATGGCACTTTTCACCTTCAGCGTCCTCACATGCACTGGGTTTATCTTTTGATCGACGTTCTTCTTCTAAGTGATGTCTTTTAAGCCTAGGTTTAAAAAAAAACCAGCAAAACTTACCCCTGGTTTCAATCAAATCTGTCAATCCATCACCTTGCTCATTGTAGCCTTGCTTAGCAGTGTTTAGACTTCTCTGTGCAGCATTCACAAAGAAGTCTGGGGGCCAATCTCCAAGATCCTGGCACGCATGAAGAGGCTTCCTAGCCTCAAAATCAGAGGCCCCACTGATTTTATCAACATCTTTGCTAAGCAGTTCTGTGACCACCACTGGCAGGGACATAGAGCATGGCCCATGGCAAACAGCATCTTTGTTCTGGCTTGTTCTTGGGACTCAGAAAGGATGTGTTTGTGGTTCCCAATGACTCTGACTATTCTGGGGCTCTCAGTCGGATGCCCACATGGGTCAGGCACCACTTCTGCTTTGCAAAACTCAGCTGGGCATTAATGCAAGTAAATGCACCTCTGCTCCAGCTCTGGAACTATTAACGAACCTGTTCTCCTTTCGTTCTTTTTAAGATAGAAAGGGTTGGGGTTGTTTAAAAAGGGGAAGAGCCTGTTTGTGGTCTTCATTTCAAGAGAATGTTACACTCCAGCTCCAGAATGACCATTAAGAAACTGGTACCCAACACTTCTGTTATTGAGCTGGATCTCACTCTTAATCAGCTTCAGATCTACAGCTTTAGTCCCATGCAAGAGATGGGGAACAACAGCATGTAAAAATGTATCAGTTTCCATGTGCCACTTTACTTGTCGCATGAAACTTTACATGCGTTTTACCCCAAGACCTAATCAGACCAGCTCCTGGCTAGAGCTTTTTTTGTTCCAGAATTACACACACACACAAAAAAAAGACCAATGTCTACTTCCTCCCGAAGGGGCCAACTCTTCCTTCCTTTCATGTGTGCATCCTTCACACAGTCTTTGGAGGAAGGGGGGAGGGAAGCGTCAGAGAAACCAACAGAAGAGGGAATGGATTCAGGAGATAAAAAGTACCTGAGGAAGTTGTCCCAGCGCAGCTTCTGGCAGCAGTACATCTGCACGGCATGTGGTAAAGGTGCTGCACACAGGCAGGTGGGCACAGCAGCCTGCACAGAACAGCTGCAGCACCAGGCAGTGCAGTGTGTGCCGTGGGTGCCGGCTGCTGTGAGTGCTGGGTGTGCCGTGGGTGCCCTGTGTTATAGCTTAATGCTCACACCTGTGTGCCGTGGGTGCCGTGCTGCGGCAGGAGCCGGCCCCGCCGAGGGTCCCTGCGGTGCTCCACAGCCGCCGCACGCCGGGTTTCATCCCCCTCGCTCTCGCTGCCAAGAGGTGGGCTCTGCTTGCTCAAACAGCAGGTCTGTGTGTGGTGGTGGAGGAGCCAGAATCTGGAAGAAGCAAAAGTCTTTATGGCAGCTCCACCAGCTCATTCTCACATATGTTGTTTACCAGGATTGCAGCTTGCTGCTGTGAGGAGCTGCTTGTTGCAAGGCCAGATTAACAGTTTGTTGGGCAGAGCTGAGGGAGTGGCTGGCTGGATGACCAGCAGGAGATGGATTTGGTTTCTCAGCCCTGATGTTGCCAGGTGCCCCCAGAGCCACACACCAGGCTGTACAGTGGCCACACAGGTCCCTGGCGCTGGGCACACCCGGAGAGGAGAGGCAGCCTCCTTGGGGAGCACTGGAAAAAAGCGTTTGGATTGTACCTTCGCACTCACTGCCCCTCCCTAGGGAGCAGCTGTCTCGCAAGATGTCTAATGATACCACTCTATTGAAGAAAACAAGTAATGCTTTAATTTCAGGAGGTCTTATTTTGAGCATTAAGCTATAACAGACAACCAAACTCTTTTCTGATTTGAGAAAGGAAGAGACCAGGGCATTCATTTTCCAGCATCACAATGTGGAACCCTTTCCACTTAGGAAAAACAAATCTCTGCCTCCTTACCTTTTCCTTTGCTGCAGATTCATTGACTAATGATTTCTTACCAGCTGTAACATTCATCTGCACGCTTAAAAATCAACCTTGTAAAAGTCTACTTGCCCGCAGTGACTAATTCTTTTGGTGGGTGAATAATTTGTCTCCACGGAGGGGATTATGCTTGGTTTATGCTTTTGCTGCTTAGGATAACATGCAGTGGGAATCTACATGTTTTGTACAATTCTGTACTTTACCTGAGTGCTGAGGGAACTCAGTTAGGAGTGGGTAATTTCATTTTTATTGTCCTTAACAGCAACTGAATAAGTAAATACAAAATAAAAGAAAAATCAAATTATGATCTGAATCTTTGATTTTTCTCAAGATTACCCCAATAAAGGATGCAGGGGACAATGGATGGCCAGGATGGGAAATTTACATGGCAGATTTTCAGGTGCTTCCTAAAATGTTTTCCATTAAGTGTCCCTAGAGGTCCAGTGTTTGTGTAATTATCTGAAGAAAGAGGTCTTGACTTTTGTTTCCTTCATCTAATGGTTCCTAAAGGCTCTGCAACCCACATTTTTCTTCACAGAACACAAGAAACAGCATCCCTTGTTTTCACACTTCAGAGAAGAGACAAAAGAGACCTTTTGGCAAAATGTCAGATTGTGTGCCTGATAACACCCCCCATCATTATAGATTATGACTTGTGGCCACCTTAGACTCAGAAGTGAAAAGAAAACATACATTTTATATTGGCCACTTCTCTCCATCCTATTAAATTAGGACTAGTCATTAGCTGGTGGAGAGGGAAAATAATTTCCATCAAGAATCCGGGGGGGAGGGGGTGGGTGTTGGGGGCAGGGAAGAGGGGGGTAGCATCTGACATTCCCTCTCCTCCCTCCTCCAGTTTTCCAGCATTTTCCCTCCAGAGATGCTGGTGTGAAACCAGCTCACATGACAAATTAAAGTGATTCATAACCCAGCTGCAGTCCCTGCTGACAAGCCCCACTGCAAAGCAATCATGCAGATTTTACGCACCCAGAGCCCAGGGAAGGGCCTGGGTCATGGCACACACTACACTTCGGAGCAGTCTGACACAACTTGGCTGAATTCATCCACAGCACGTGAAGGCCAAATGGCTGTCACTTGACAGCAGTTAATAATGTGGTTTTAGAAGGGATATTTTCTCTGCTGAATGAAATTTTCAAGACACCACCCTGCATCTTCAGCCCTTATTTTTTGTCTGGGTTTGTTGGGTTTTTTTTGGTTTTTTTGTGGGGTTTTTGTTGTTGTTGTTGTTGTTTTTAAATCTCCTGTCAGCCTTTAAACACACAAACAGGGATTACACAGATAAGCCTGCAGTGTGGTTCATTCTGGCAGTGGCTTATCAATCATAGTTACTTGACTTGGGGACCATAAACTGGACAATTCAGATGTGATTCTCTTGTCACCACAAATAAGCTAGAAACAGCTCAGGGCCCATTTCAGAGGTGCAACTGCAGGCCCAGGTAGGCACCATGGCAATGGGAGGATGGTAGTGGAGCAGAACAGCAAACCCTCCCCATGCTGAGCACAGGGGAGCACCACTGGTGGCCCCTACACTGGCAGAGCCCTCAGCAGCTGGTCCAGGGCCCATCCAGGGCCTCCCCTCAGGAGCAAGAGCAGCCAGGTCCATTGGCCACCTGCTGCTGAGTAACAGAGACCTGGCTGTCCCACATGGTGACCGGCAGCCACGAGAGCCACAGGACAGAAAGTGCTGTGTTTCCCTCAGGGAATGACTCTGGAAAGATTAAGGCCTGGCCCAGATCTGCTAGTTTAAGTTTTATCCAACATGGGATACTGGTGCTTCTGCTCAGACCACAGGAAGATCTAAAGTGTGGGAAATACCTTGTCTGGACCTCAATCATCCATGTCATGCTGACTGTGTGATGGTTGCTCTAGGAAGATCCTTCAGAAAAAGATACTTGTAGGTGTTTCCACTGATGCCTCTGATGAGAGAGAAAAGCTGCAGCAAAAATGCAGAGCAGGAAAATGAGGGATTTCAAAATAATGACGTGGGCTGATTTCAACGCTGAAGTAGAGGGAAGGAATGGAGCTGGGATCTGCTCCCATCAGATGGAAATAAATTGGACTGTTTCCCGGACAGATTGGCCCCAGCTGGGAAAGAGAAAGAAGGCAAAGAGGGAAGATGGTTCAAGTAGGAAAACAGAAGCTCTGATATACTGGGCATTTTCAAGAAAGTCAGATTGGATATATTATCAAATCAACAGCATTAGATTCAGCTGGCAGTATCTGGGAGCCAAGACACAAAGCTTGTTATAGCTGATAGTAATTCAAGGTGGAAAAGCAACCAGGCTTTGTGATTTTTTTTTTTCCCCTGACCATGACAAAAGCTGATCTGTCCCTCACAGACAAGAGGGGATGCACTGGAGGATGGCAAGTGCTCCAACATCTCTCCCACCTCTCCAAGAGACCACAGGCAAAGCTATCAGAGACCTTCTCATTTCACCTCCCTATGCCTGGCTGGAGGAAGGCTGGCCTCCCAGGCTGCTTGGCAGGAACCCTGAATATTAATTAACACATTCTTAGCCAGAGCTCCAAGCAAGTGTTAGAAATTTACTTGATGAAAATTTTCAGCCCTTCACTGAACATCCCCTGAAAGGGCACAGATGGGTTGTCATGACCTGTATTTTGTGACAACTACCTGCATGGTCAAAAATTCTCTGGGGTTCCAGATGCTCCAGACAAAAACAAACCAAACCTGGGCAAGAGCCCACAAGCTGAAAGCCAACAATAAACAAAACAAACCCAGTAACTACTTAGCATTGGCTCGCTGCTCCTCAGGAGGCCATGGGGGGAACAGTGACTAGGGAAACACCAGCAAATCCTGAACCTCAGCCTGTGTCAGTGACAAGTTACTGAAACTGCTTGTGCTGAAGGAAACGGAGCAAAGCACAGCAGTCCCTGCTTTGCCAGCCTCCAGGATGGGAGCACACAGAAGGACATCCTTCAGCATTCCCAATGGCACAGTGGTGGGAAAGGAAGTGAGTCAGGGCTGGAGCAGGCTAACAGAGAAGGAAAACCAGCACACTTGAAAACCACAGTGTGGTCTCAGACAAGAGGGATGGCCACAGGCAGTGGCATGGCAAGGAGGCACGGCAAGAAAAGCCAGGCAGCTCCTGTTCTATTCTGCCCCTTCTCCCTGCCCAAAACCTGCAGCAGACCTCCCACCTCTGGGAGAAAATGGGAATTTGTCCGGTGGGTCCTTGAAATGCTGCTGCCAGTGGAACAGGCTTAGGGCCTCTCATTGGCTACCAGAACTTTCCTGGTGCTCAGTCTATGCCTGCAGCCTGGACGTGGCTTGGTGTCACTGGAGGGAGGCACTTGGGGCACCAGTGCTACCTGCTCTGCTCCTGCACTGGCTCCCTGTGCTGCTGGTAGCTGACACAGCACTGAGGCCTCAGGGGGACTGCTGGCTCCCCTGATTTTGCAGGAGTACCCTGGACTGACCTTGTCACACTCTGTCCCTGGTCTCAGTGCAGGGAGATGCCTCAGCAAGGGGAAAGCCCAGTGTGATGCCTCTGGTCTCAGTGGTGTTAGCAGGAGGATCATTACAGTCCTGGCTGGCCTTGGCTGATCTCTGGGCCTGCGACCTTCCTCAATGCTTTCATCTCAGAGGGAGGCAGTGGTCTACCACCAGCTGAGCCTCACCATCACCCTGATGAGATCTGCAGGGACAGCAGACACTCCATGCACATGCTCCAAGGGGAATCTCAAAAACAGAAAGCAGCAGAGTGTGGACCCGCTCTGCCAGGTGCCACAGCCACAATCAAACCTGTGCGAGATGTGAGCCAAGCCAGCTGGGAGGGGTTTCACCCACCCACTGTTCCCTGGAAGCTGATTGTCATGTGAGGAGTCCTTCAGTACCTCTGTACTAGGCTTGGGCTCGATGCCTGCATAACTCTGCTCCAGCCACCCCAGGATGGCACCTGGGCAGGTCTGCAGGGTGTGGGCACCTGCTGCCTTGCTGCCTGCTCCTGCCCAACAGAACCAGCTAAAGGATTTTGATGTGTTTCTGCAGCTGCTGCCCGTGGCCCGGCAATGAAGCAGCCGGGACGTTTGCATGGCAGGCCGTTTGTACGCCCGGGACAGCCTCGGCGAGGTGTTTATGACCGAGCAGGTTCAGGTCTCCATGTCCCCTCCCGCTGCTCCGGAATGCAGCAGCACTGACCGAGCAGTCAGTGGCAGGGCTGGGGATGCTCCGGCAGTGCCTGCAAGTGGACGGGCTGAGCTGTGTCAGCTGCCCCGCTCCCGGGGCCCGTTCCCATGGCCTCTGAGCACCTTCCCGCCGCTGCCAGGTGCAGCGCAGCGCCGCGGGGAGCGGGGGCCCGGCTATCAAAGCACAGCGGACAGACAGCGGGACAGACAGCGGGACAGACAGCGGGACAGACAGCGGACAGACAGCGGACAGACAGCGGGACAGACAGCGGGACAGACAGCGGACAGACAGCGGACAGACAGCGGGACAGACAGCGGACAGAGAGCCCGCGGGGCACGGGGCGCTGCCCGGGCCTGTCCGCCAGAGGTCGCCTGAGACCGCGGGCCGCTCCCCCGTGCAGTGCCAGGCATCGCCGCCAGGCGGCGCCAGAGCCAGGGAGGTCGCGGGTCCCCTCAGGGCTCAGGGCGGAGCCGTCAGGGCCTCTCCGTCAACTCCGAGATCGGAAGAGATCATCAGCTGGTGCAGATCCCAGCCCTGTAACACCGCAGCAGCAGCGCCCCAGGGCCGTGCAGGCGGTCCCGCTCCCTCCTGGCCCCTCCAGGCCCTGCTGCGGAGGATAACAGGGGTTTTCCCCGCGGTTCAAAGGGACGGGTTTTGTCTGCATCCACCCGCCTGAGCTGCGGGGGCCCTCGGCACAGGCACCCCCTGGCCTGGGTCTGTGCACCCGGGGTAGCGAAGCCTCGGCCCCTCCTGGGCCAACCTGGCCGCTCCCAGCAACAATCGGCCTTTGCCAGCTGGGAAAGCAATGGACAGGACAGCTGGAATGCCAGCTGATACCTACCTGCCAGTCTGTTTCCAAAGGTGAAGGGAAATGCCGATGTGCCCAGTGGAGGGCTGATCTGAAATAAGCAAACGATCTTTCAAAGAAATATTTTTGGAGGAACATATCCCTCAGCAGTGTGGGACAGGGCTATTCTATCCCTGCCAAGGGTTGTGACTGCTTCAAGATACGACAGACAACAATCAGGAGGGTTGAGAGATGTTGCTGCCTTGAAGATGTTTTCTGCCGAGGAGTGCTCCATCAATGAAATGTCACCTGCTCCTCATACAATCCCTGTTCTTTTCTCAGGATCCTTTGCCCAGGTAAGCAGGATGTCAATTTGTAAAATATCCCATTTAGTTCTCAGGGTGTGCCTGAGACAAGGATGAGCCATGCTTTCTGATCACAGCTCCTTCCCAGAGCAAACCAAGGTTGGCACGAGGCTGGTACAAAGGCAGAGGACACGTATGATGTGACTGTTATTCCTAATTTCAGAGGGGATCTGGCTAGAGTACGAGTTACTCAGCAGAGCTGGTTTGTCCTGGGATGTTCTATTTCCTGCTAACTCAAGTAGCAAAGAACCCTCTTCCCATTTTTAACTCCAGTCAGTGAGGGAGGATCCACTCCCTGATGAACCACTTACCAACACTTAAACACCAGTGGATTTGGTGTTTAAGGAACAACTTGAAGACAGGTATTTTGTGGTAGGTAGCAGCTGTCTGATTGCAAAATATTCCACTATTAGCACATCCAGGTGGTGTTGTTTGGCCAGGGAGAATGACTGCTCCAGTGAGAAACATCAGCCAATTCCTCCCCTCCACTGCTGCAACCCAGCATGGCTGTACCCTTGCCATATCCCTGTTTGTTCCCCAGGACCTGGGTGGAGCTATCAAACCACTTCCCACAGACTAATCAAAAAACTGAGTAACACCACTTAATCCCCTAAATTATCAGATTAAATCTGTTGACATGGGAGTAGAAGGCCAGTGCTTTCACCTTTGGTCATCATGCCCCCTTGCTGGTCCTGAGCCACAGCCAGCACCTCTCAGGTGACCGCCCCAAAAGAATGCAGAACCATTTACCCTCAGGACCATGTCCTGTCCTGAGCCAGACAGCTCTGGCAAAAGCACCACCACACACTCGCTTAACCCATAAACTGCTGGAATTTCATTCTTCTTGTGAGGAGATTACAGAGGGAAAAATCCTGCAAACAGCTGCTTTTGTTTTTTGATCTCTTGCTGGTTTTACAGTACTTACATCTCTGTGAAAACAGAGAGAAGGACTTGGTTACCTTTCTCCTTAAAATGCTGTTTCCATTCCCTTCTTGGTTCTTTGTTCCTGATACCACATGACCAAAAACCAAGAGGAACAAATATCTTCTCTACACCAGTGAGGAATTTGCTCACTTCCAGATTGTGCAAATAATAAGGATTCAGAAATTCTTCTATGAAACACGGTAGTCAAAATACCTGTTTAGAGCAGTGGCTCAACCAGCACTCTGCAGTCTCTTGTCTCTGCTCAGGTAAAGGGAGCTTTCTGCTAAGGAGTCTGTCCTGCCAGCTGCAGCCTTCCTCATCCATGCTGAGCCAGGCCTGGAACTGCTCCATCACAAGCTCCCTGAGACACATGGGTGATGCTGCAATTGCACCTGCCTCTAAATATGCAGCTCACACAGAGTGGGCCCTGAAATCCCTTAAGGACTTAGTCCACAGAAGCAAGGGCCCTTCTCATCTGGGACAGACTAGCGCTGGGAAAATACAGGACCAGCTTTTGGTCCTTCCAAAACAGACACTTTTTGGTAAATCATCTCACCTGACTGTAGCCACCTGCAAGCCAAGCCAGTGTGGCAGGGAGGCAGGCAGAGACACTGTGATGCATGGACCCTTAGTGCCTGCAGGGACCCTACCAGAGGCTGTCCCAGGCACAAGGGGGCTGGAAGGGATCAACGAGCATGAATGCAATGCTGCTGCTCCCCTCCTCTGTCTGCAGAGACCAGACACTGACACCAGCTCATTCTCGTTGTGCCCTAGTGGTGTGTAGCTGAATGTAGGATAAAGTCTGACAATCAGAGCTACAGAAAACGTCCTCACATTTTGACCTCTTAGGGCTCAGCAGTTTTGACACACCCCTCCTCCATGACAGCAACTTCCTCCCCCTGCCCCCACCCTTTTGGAAAGATCCAAACTAGACCGGTGTTAATAGCTGAGGTCTTTATTTAAACTTTTTTTATATACAGTAAAAGTGCCACAGATAAATCTGTGACAATCAGACAAGACAAATGTAAATCTCTCTCAACAATTAGCAGCTTAAGATCTATAAACTACAGTGTTACGTTCACAAGTGTCATTTCTGTACTTTTCAACCCGTGCAAGTGAGTTTTACTGTTTATTTTTTACACTTTTAAAACACACTTACAGCTAAGTCAATTGCCTACGACTATACCACCTGGCATACACAACACAGACACACAGGGTTTGTAACTCTTTAGCCATTTTCAGAATTCACTTAAAAGCTGGCAAAACTACCCAATCTTGAACCCTTTGTAGCTTGGCTTCTTTTGTGATAATGCCTTTTTTTAAATTAAAAAATGCATATTTTCAAAGCTGACAGACAGCGCTTTCCTGTCCTAGTGTAACACACACATAAGCCAAGAGTTCATCTGATCCCATCTAAGCACGCATGGGATTGGAATAAACCAATAGAGTAACTGCTGGGAGCATGCTGAGTATTATTGAACTAAACTTATGAGGCTGAGAGAAAAAAAAAAAACAAACTTTATAAAACTTTTTAAAGTAAGGGTTTTTTTGCATCAAGATTTTCTTTCTTCTTTATATTGAAGGAAATGAGGGAAACAGATGAACTTCACTTGAACCCTCCTCAAATGTTAAGAGAAGGTGCTGCTCTTGGAATTTACACAGTCCATTATATTTTTCCCTTTTTATGTGCCAAGGCAGTATGTGCTAAACACATTTAAGCAATTTCTGAATCACTTCAACTCTGCATATGAAATGTTTTGGGAAACATTCTGCAACTCAGAGATGGTCACTAGAAAGTTTTTATCTACAAAGGGGGCTATTAAAGGTACTCACACACGCACTCTCATCCACAGCAGAAACTGTCCTCTACGCGTCATCCAGAAACACTCCATCAGGAAAGCAAACACGACCATGTACAAGGAAAGGGAGCTTTAAAGCTAGAATCACATTTCCAACAACATCATCATTAAGCTATCAGAAATAATCACAGACTTTCAAATTGAAGAGGGAGGAAAACCCCAAAACATTCTGCTAGTGCAAAAGGCAAAACACATGGCAGTTTGCATTAGGATATGACAAGTGGATGCAGCATTATACATGATGTTACTGCAGACAACTTTCTGGAATGGAAGAAACTGTTGAGAGAGAAAGAGACAGACATTTTGTCCAGACCCATATGCATTATGGCCTTTATCAAAGTTCTGAGATGTCAGTTTCTATTAAGCCTGCATCTTCTGGCAAGCTAGCAAATGGTATTTACTGAATTTGACAGAAGTGAGACAATAGATGAAATTAGGATATGAAGAAGAGGGACAAACACTTCCTTAAATACTACAGACACTGAGTGTCCAGAGCCACTGGCTTTTAACTCCTTCATGATGTGACCACACAAAAACCTACCTTAAGCAATTCTAGTGTGAACAATACTGAGAAAGAGGTTCAAAGGCCAGGTTTCAGAAAAAAAGGGAACAAAGCATTTCAGTTATGTGCCGAATCAGTTCTGACTGTTATTCACACATTTGTTTCTGACAAAGCCTGCATAATGGGAAGCTGATAGTTAGCCAAGGAATGTGAGTCACTAGAGAGGAGCCTCACTGGAGCCAGGAGCAAGGGAGGGAATGGCCACACACCTCTGCTCTGGCTGTGGCACTGAAGAAAGCACAAGCAGTTTTGGCTTGAGTCAGCTGCATATGGCAGTCTGTGTTTTAATCAGGACAGGAGCAGATTAGTGCACATGGTGAGAGAGGTGTACTGGGATCCCTGGGGGAAGAGAACCTGAGTTTGCTGTGACTATGAAAGAAAAGAACCCTTGGAAGAAGAAAGATGGTTGGTTGGACAGTGGAGGGCTTGCCTTTGCTGGCAATCAGAAAATACTCAAGGTATTAACCTTGTTTGAGGGAATTTCTCAGAACCCAGAATCTGCACCATAGCACAATGTTCATGTATGTGTGTATATATACACTGTACATGTCTCATACATGCCTGATTTCAGCTGTTTTAGGTCACTTGGGCAACATCTGATTCCTAGAGGGAAGTTGATCCTGGAAGGAAGGAAGGAAAACAGTAAGACCTAACTAAACACAATAAATGGTTTTGACAGAATCCTGGAGGTTTTTTTAGATTTCACAAAGACAAAAGATTAATCTTGGCACTGTTATGGTGAAAGGGACAGCAGTTAAAAAACAGCACAGAATGAATGCAGATTCCTTGGACTTGAGGGCTGCCTGCCTCTACCAACAGGTCACCAGCAATGGCACATTGTGAGGGCTTGGGGTTACATTTGAACATAACATTTCTTTCAGAGATTTGCAAAGGTGTCTGCGCCAAATGCTGGCCCCTGTGGCTGAAAAAGAGGATAGCACACCACAGACGCAGACACACATATAATCTTACCAGAGCCTGAAAGGAGGAAAACTTTGGTTTCACTTTTCAGGTTTGGTTTTTTGTTGTTTGTTTTTTTTTTTTTTTTTTTTTATTAGAACTATTTTTGAGATAATCCTTCTGTTAAGTGAACTGTTGAGTCAAGATTTCTTTCCTCAAAAGAACCTGTCTTTTCCCTAGGAAGAAATGAACAGAAATTCCTTGCTCTTATCCTGAGGCCAGGAATGACAGATGACATGCAAACAGAAAATATAAACATACTATCCTTGACATGTGGGGGGAAAAAAAAAAAAAAGCCCTGCATGACAAAAAGGTGTGGAGAAGATGGATGTTTTCCATGACGCTGCATTTTTTATGCTCAGGAGGACAGACAAATGGCATATGGACGGTGCTGCATCCAACAGGCTGACACTAGAAATTACTTTCTGCCCTCCTCAGAACTGCTTCAGGACAAGACGGCTCACAATTATTCACGCATTTCTTCATTTTAAAACATCACTTCTTTATTTGAAAGAAAAAAAAGTAATGACCCTCCCAAACCCTTCCAAAAAAACCCCCAATAACAATAATAATTATAATTATAATAATAATAAAAAATCCTATTAGAAACAATAAGGAAGCACTGAGAGTTTGAGTATTACACTCTTCAAGTATGCTGTTCGGATTTTTTTTAAATCTGTGAATATACATATATTAAAAAAAACCTTAAAAGTGCGACCAAGGGCTTCTGCTTAAAGATAAGTATTTCAAGGACTACTTCAAAATACTGTAGCACAACTGTGCAGTTACTGTGTATGGGATGAGGCTTCCACTCCATACACTCAGCCAAGTTAGCCAGCCTTAGAGAAAGTTACTGAAGTCAGGTTAGCACAAAGGGCAAACCCAGATGCTGAGCTGGAAGTGGGATCCACACGTTGTTGTTTTTCTCTTGTTAAGGAAAGAAATCACTCAACGCATACACTCGGACATGGAATGTGAGCAGACTTCACAGTAAAAGTTTAGTGTTACAGGTTTGCTGTAGTACCATCATTCAAGGCTGTGCACTAGATTGAGCTTTGCTCATCTCAAGCTAACCACGTTCTCTTCTTCCTGATAGGTTTAGTACAGTAGTTCAAGCCACAATTTAAATTGCCCATTGGTATGCTCCAAATTTCTGTATTTTATTCATCTCTTTTGTACACTTTAAAGAATCTTAAGATTTGCATCCAAAGAGAACCATGCTACATAAAAATTATCCAGGATTCTCGCCAAAAGAGTTCTTGAATAAAATCTAAAAAATACTATTGCAATGCATCTTGCAGAGAAAAAACGTTATTCTAAATGTAAACAAATTCACTCGGACACTTTAAAACTTCAGCGGAGTAGTTGCTGACTAATCTTTGCCACACTTGCTCACCAAGAGCGCCAGGAAGGAGCGGCACAACCCATTCCTGCCAGCATCATCTGGGGGGAGACAAGAATCGTTCTAAGTAGCCGGTGATGGCATCCCAGTGCTTCCACAAAAAGGCAATGAAAACCACTATAAATAAAGTGCTGAACGTCCTATTTCGAGTCTTCATCAGGGGCACGACACAGTTGGCCACAGTGGAGACGAAGACAAGGAGGACAGCCATGACAGCCAGCAAGATGTTGATGAACTTCCCCAGAAGGTTCCTGGCCGTGGCATTCTCCAGCCCCTCCAACTGCACGACTTGCTGCTGCTGCTGCTGCAGCTCCATCTTGGAGATGCGCGTCTGGCACGCTTCCAGTGCTTCCTGTGGGCAAGAGCACATACTGGGTCACTCAAGTTCACAGCTGTTATCTCACCAAGCCAGGACCACCATCCCCACACCTCACACTGCTCATGCACCGAGCTCCTGCCCTGCAGTGGGAGCAGAGGAAGCAGTGCCATTTCCCGTATCTGAGGTGAGAAGCCCCTTGCTGACTGGGCACTGCAGCTTGCAACACACCATGGCATCTCATCCACACCCAGAAGGCTTGACATGGAGATGCCAGCCTGGGAAACCCCACTGCTTCTACCCAGAAGAGGGGGCTACCCAGCCACCTGGTCGCTTCAGCTTTGGTTCCAAGAGGCCACTCAGAGGACAAAGATGCTGTGCCTAGCCAGAAATCTTCATCCTCTTCTGGCATGTGCATTCGCAGAACCTCAACTTCCCATCACCTTCCTTGCAGTCACTTGTGCTTATCTGACCCTTTTGCAGAAAACTATGTCAACAAAAATAACTACCAAAGGCTCAGCTGCATTCTGCTGGCTTAGTGAGCTGTGAGCTCAGGGAAAGGTCTGAGGGGCACTAGGGCTGGGACTGCACAGCTGCCATTGCAGGAAGATCTTCTCCGGACTGCAGCACGCTGTGGCACTGGCACATCTCTAGCTGACTCTGTGAGGGCTGGGGAAATACATCTAGAAAGGTAAGAAGCATGAGATTTATGGAACTGCTTACAGGAAGAGGCAAAAGGAAAGCAGGTGAAAGGAGAAGACTGTCCTGCACAAATCCACCTCTCTAAAGCCCCACTGACTTAGGGAAAATCTGTCAGACCTTTTCACGGGGCTAAATCCCAACTGGACCAATCCAACCTGCACTATAACACTGGTGACATCCAACGCAGGGAGCTAGGGAGAAGGAAAGAGGTTTCCAGGCAATTAACACCAAGAGAGACTTCTCTTGAACATACCAAGTTACACTATTTCCATTAATCTTCCCTCAGAGTCACCTTTTTCCAGACACATAGGCCAACTGCAAATATGATGTACAAGTCTGCAGCAGTCCTTCCCAGACTGATCACCAAAAAAGGAACCAGGGCTGTTCTTCTGCAACATCAGCCCATGCTCTTAAATAGTTTTTCATACAACAGAACTTAACACTTTCTTTTTCCCCAGCACTGCTGAGAAATAGGCTGTCCCAACTTTTAAGTTTACACTAAAAGTACTGAATCATAAAATGAAGATTAAAAAAAGGTGTTGAGAAATCCCCACTTCAATTCAATCTTCCTGCCATCTGAATTTAGTAAGGAGAACAAAACCTGACTGTTGTAACACTCCCTTCAAGGGAGAGCTTCCTGTTTACACTGCCGGGGCCATTGTACCACCGTCCACAGACACTGATTAAATTTAACTTAAAGGTCATTGTCACCTGTTACAATTCTCATTGCATTATGTCTGTGGGGCTCAATGAAACATAAAGGCTTCTCCTTGATTAAGACCCCTGAAAGCACAGGGCAGAATTGCTCAGCTGTCCCAAACAGTAGTGATCAGGAAGAATGTTTGACAACAGGAGCTGCAGCTGGTGTGTGAACAGCACAGCCTGCTTGGTCTCCAGAGGAAATCACCTGGCTGAAGTACCTCAGCAGGAAAAAGAGAGAACTCAACCTACAGTTCTCTGCTCCCACTACAAATATCTCCCATCAGCAATCAGAACTGAGATATCTGTTAAAACTACCACAGCAAGTACTTAAAATGGTCAAGAGATTTGTTTTTCTGTAAGGGTCAGCAGCTGCTTTGCTTTGTAGAAGGGCCTCCAACTTCAAGACCTCTGTTTCATAGCCTTTTTAACATACTAAAATAAACATTTCTTTTAGAAACACCTCCTTATTTCTTCAAAGCAAACACAAAGAATTGTTCCCTGACTCAATGCAGTGCACACACAAAGCCACTTTTCCTTAGATGTATGTGACCATTGCTGTAAAATTAGTGACACAGAACCACACCCCAGGGCCCGTGTACTGGGAACACTACTGTAAAAGAAGTGTCTGGGTCATGGCCCACTGAGTGTCTAATACAAAAGCCTGCACAAAAAGTGGGCTCTGGCTCCTGCCCTGCTCCAGCTGAGCAGCAGGCTCCCTGTGTGTGGCACAGCCCTGCTTTACAGAGGAGAGATACCCACAGGTCAGAGATGGAATAAGGACCTTTTGGAATGCAGCAGTTTAGCAATAATGCTACAAGGATTAAAAACAAATATTGAAGCGCAGGTGTACTTCAAAACTGAATGAGTTCCTGAAAGAGCAGGCAGAGGGCAGGACTTGGGTCTTTGCTTCTGTCACCCACCTGGATGTCCCGGGCTCGCTCATAAGACTGATAGGCAATCTTTTCCTCCATGCTGGCCAGCTCCTGTTTTAAATTGAGGATCTCGTTCTGGTGGAGCTCAGTCAGGTCATTTAACTGCTCTTCAAGTCTTTCACATCTAGAAATGACAACACATGGTACAATGGCTTTGATGAGAAGAGGATGGCAAAATGACACCAGTGACAACCAAGCAATGAACACCATGGCCTGTGTACAGAAACCAGCATGGCTGCCTCAGTCAGCACACAGCACACTCTGGCCCTCTTGCTGGGGATTAGTTCTTTCTACGAGGTAAACCTGTGATACTGTTCCTAACCTGGAGAAAACACACGATTACATGGTAATTGTTGAGTGATGCAAGAAATCGAGGACAGAATGAGAATAGAATGAGGTATTCACCAAACTTCTGTGTAAACCAAACAGTAAACCATACTAATACCATTCTAATACCATAAACTCTTAAGCATTTTCATCTACACTTGGAACAGTAATGGGCATAAAAATGGCACGGAAATGACATGTGACTGATGCCTCAGAGAACATGCTGCTACCATCTGATCTCTGCATGAGGTCACATGTATCTGATTTGTTTTTCCTTTATCTCCCATGAATGATGCAACTTAACAAGCAAATACCATCATATTATTTTTAAGAAGGACACATGAATCACTAACCTGTAGGCTTATTTTTCAGTTTGCTCCTGGGGAATGGACCAGGAGCAGTCCTGAGGAAGAAGGCTGCTCAAAAACAAGAATTCTGAGATAAAGTTTTGCTTCTCCATAGGAGAGTTTTAAATTAACTGAAATGGTAGCTGTGATGGTAACAAAGGTATAGGCACAGCTGTGGTGGCCATTGGGCTTTTTCCACTCTGATTTCCACTGTCTATTCATTTTAACAGATAGAAAAAGCTTACCACACAGCCCTTATCATCTGAATCTCGATACTAATAACCAAGACATTTCTGAGGAATGAACCACAGAGATAAATTTCTTCTTATATTCCGGTTTTCTTCTGACTCCACCTGTAATTCCTACAAACAAGCCCCACAAGATGAATAAGAAATATTTATCTGGAATGAAGAATTTAATTGCAAGTTCTGAAACTAAGACACAAATTCTGCTGCTCGTTTTTTTTCAAGATTTTTTTTTTGTGTGTGTTTCAGAATCTGTAGTCAAAAGCTAGCCTTTAAAAACAGTCTTGGGGTTTTGTTTTTAATAGACAAGTATGAAAAGAATTTTCATTTATGTTCCCAATGCAATATTACTTTAAGGAGGAGTCAGACACAGCATGACAATTTGCAGCAGTAAAACACGTGCTCAATCAGTAGTGAGACCAAGACAACTGCCAGCTGACATGGCTCAGCCCAGAAAGGTGCCAGAAGAGCTGTGCAATTGTGCCAGGACACACCAGAGAACTGGCTTCCCAAGACTGACAAGGGAATGGCCATGTGAAGACCAGCTAATGAAGAAAGAGCCCAGATAATTAATACTGCCCTTTGTTCCCACAACTTAAAAGTGACAACTTGCCAACAACCAAAAAATCACAACTAAGCCCACTCCAAGCTCCAAAGGCAGCATCAATTACTTGAAATATATTCAGTGTGTTACCATATTACAAAATTCACCAATGTATTTATTACACAAAAAGAAACTTAAGCAGTTCTGAAAATAGCATGGTTATGTTTTTCAACCTCCTCTCACACAAATGCCTTTCATAAAGCAGCTGTTGCCAAGCAGTTTAAATCCTGTTCTCTAACAAGAAACAATTGAATTTTAGTAACTTCAAACCTACCTCAATCTACAGGAAACATAAGGAAACCCTACTAATCTGTATGGTTGAGTGTAAACAGAACATGATTAGCAGAAGATTGGCTCCAGTCTTCCTGCCCTGTAGACTGTGCTCAACCCCAGAACTGCTGCAGTTTGCATCCAAGAATCACCTGCACTTCCAGAATTCACTGTGTCAGTCTACTGCTAGAACTGGGTTATTTAAAAAAACCACACCCCTGCCCCCACTAACCTAACCCTTATTTTTGAAATGACACATCCTCCATTCAGCTTCAATTCTTGTCCCAGTACTTACAATTTAGAAAATTATTTTTTTCCACACTTTTTATTGGTGTTTAAATTTAAAAAGCAAGGAGGGGTTTATATGACTTGCAGGGCCCAGAACAAGGAATTCCTTGTTGAAAGTTGGTTTGCATTTAATTGAGAGTATTACAGAAATAAAAGGGATAGGCTACCTGTCAAGGGGGTTAAGATGAAATACATCCCTCTAATTCACGACTGCTGGGGCCTATTGAACAAACTAAGCTTGTCTGTGAATATAACAGTGCCCTGAATAATCAAATCCCACTTCACTTCATGTATGGAAAACACCTCTTTGGAGTTCAAGAACTATTCTCTTACTAGCTTAAAATGTGAAATTTCTCCTTAAGAAGACAAGCTCCAGCCCAGAAATTTCTCTGTGCAGCAGACCAGTGATGCCAGTCACAAGTATCACAGAGATCATCAGAGCTGTTGTTATGGACACAGTAAATAGCTGGGGTGCTTGGCTGAAGTGTGGGATGTGGGAACACTTCATTTCAAATAGCCGTGTTGGATTTCCACACGTTTTCTGAGGCTCACTGCGTGGGAATCAGGCAAGTGGTCTGAAAAAGGTTCAGAAACACAGTTATGACTGTCTCAGTTTCAAAAAAAGCTTTAAGGCATTTTAAAGCAATAGCTGCAAAATACACAGCTAACACAGCATATGGAAGGGAGGGATGTGATAAAAAAAGACATTGATTGATCTGCACTCAGTGCCTGGTGAGTAAAGAAACTCTGATCAAACTAATGCTACAAAGATGTCTGCAGTAGACAGTGAATGAAGTTTAGTATCTGTCTTCAGATGTCTCTTAAGATGGACCTTTTTACAGCTATGTTATACAAACCTTCATGTAATTTTATTCGTCACTAAATACATCTTTATGCTACTGAACACACTGCTCCCAATAATGGAGTAAACAGCTAAACCCAGTAGTTATTTGTAGTATGCTCCAAGTCTTCTACTAGAGGATACATGAAAGACAGAGCTTGCTCCTGACAGGGAGCACGAGCTGCTCATGACACCCGCACACATCCCTGTACTTCCAGCTCTGAGCCTCCCCGAAAGGAGGATGGACAGCTTTGCAGGGATGTTTTGGCGCTGTCCTGGCTGGGTGAGCACCAACATGCTGCCTCCACTGCCCAGCCACACTCCAGAACAGCCTTGCCAACCTTCCCAGACCTCAGAGGTTTAGCTCCTTTGGTCTACTCTAAAACACTTCATGAGGACAGACTGAAGTGTGGCAATTAGACTACATCAAAACCCAGACAAATGGAAGCACCAGTGACTAGCCTTTTGGCTGAAGGATTTCCTCTGACAGGAGGATGAGAGACCTAAATGCCCTTTCCAAGGCTGTCAGGCTTGGGAAGAACCAGAACCTTAGACTAGCCACACTCCAAATATGTGAGCTTATGATTTTGCCATGTACAAATAGGTTCCTAAAGGGACAAGCAAGATGAAAATACTCAGCAGGAACTTTACTTCAGTCTCATTAGCACAGAAAGCCCCTGCTTGTATCAGTAAACAACTGCCACCTTCCAATTATGAGATAAGCAACGAGCCATTTCAGTGCCTGCTCCCAGCGCAGAGGAAAACAATGATGGCCAAGTACTGTCAGATCCCTCCTTCCTCAGCAACTCAGCCCCAGCGGAGCAGAGCAGTGCTCCGGGGCCAGCACAGCCCACCCCAGCGCTGCTGTGGTGCTGCCAGGCCTGTACTGGGGCGGGAGAACTGGAGCAACTGGACAGGTGAGTCCCTGCCTCAGAGACTAAGGTTAGCAAACCAGCAGCCACATGGAGTGATAGACAAGATTTGGAAGCAGGCATAGGGGAGGGAGGAGATGCAGGAGGTCACGGAAAACCTGTGAGACAAGCCATGGCTGATAAACAGAAACTGCACAAACACAAAGGGAGGAAAAAAGATCAGAACCTGCAGAACAGTAGACAATCTAAGAAAGAGGAAATGGACAAAGACCAGGTGAGAAAATGTCATGGCATGTTCTTTGTTCCAGCTTCCAGGTACAATGCAAACACCCAGTGTCACCTGACAAGCAAAAGGCTCCTCCAAAAGCTTTTTTAAGCTCCAACTCAACTCTGTGTTTGTTTTTGAAAGCTTCCCATAAAAAGAGCAGAGTTAGGAGATATTTACAACTTTTAAAGCCAGTTACGATTAATCTGAATCCCTAGCCTGCCAGCATCAAACCACAATCTCCTTTCCCTTATTTTAGCTTTTTTCTGATGAGAGCTGAGGAGCAAGAGGAGTTCCACTAGGAGGAACAGTTGCCACCCCTCCCTGCCAAGGTGGCAGCATCCTCTGCCCTTGGACATTTCATGTCACCTTCCACTTCTAAGGTGATGTTGGCTTTTATCATTGTGACGGTTCAAAATACAGAAGGTATAAAAATAAGAATCTACATTTGTACAGTCACGTAGTCATCTAACCGTGATTAACCCACAAGCTCTTGCTCATCATGCAGTTACCCACACAGACAAGGGCACTGAGTGTGGTTTAACTGGTCCTCTTTAAAGGTCACACCTTTAATTAATTTGCATCAACATTCCAAATGACAGGTCTAAATTACTACCTTAAGTTTTTATAAGCCAAATGCAGATTCTCCCTGCTTTTCACTCCAGGCTGTCTTGGTTAGTGCTTGCTTGGGGTCTGGGCTGACCTCAGGGGAGTGCTCTGCAAACGTTAATGGCACACGACTGATAAGACATCATGGTGCACTAGTATGCGATCTACATCTTGCTTAGAGGTGTTGGGCAGTCATCAGCTCGTTTAGCTGACAGCACACATCAGTCCCCAAGGCCTGCTATTGTACTTTCAGGCCACTCCTTCAGCTGTGCCATGCTTGCATTTAGCACCCCACCATGAATGGCTGCTGCTGTATGTGTGAAACAACAACCTACACAGCAACAGACAACAGCACCTCTCTGCTGCAGAGCAGAAGATGCAGCTCCATGTAATTTTGGGATGACTTGATGACACTGAGGCACTAGGAACCAAAGCTGCTGTGCTGGTTGCTGGTTTCAGTCAAATTGCTGATTGTTGCAAAGCAGGATTAGAAAGTGCTGTTGGTCTGGCTTTGTTTGCCCAAGCTCTGCAAAGCACACTGAGAGCCTGCTGTCTCTACCTGATCCTAGCAAGCTAGCCTTTCCCAGAGTTTTTTCAATGATTTGGCATCAGCATGTCTAAAGAGCTGTAGGGCAACTCCATGTTACGCTGCACAAACCAGTGCAGCAAGCGGCACAAGGCACTTCAGCAAGCCTGTACACACCCCCAGCAGCTCTGCTGTGCCTTTCAGGTTGTGTTTCACATCCTGGCAAAGTCATGAAGGCCATAAAGAACCTCATGACAACAGCCTGCTGTCCTTCACCAGAACGAGGGCTTGGGCCTTGCACTTTTATTTAAAGTTTAAGAATCCTGTCTTGGATGCCTGCAGAAGGGCAGTAGTAACTCTTCCCTTCAGAGCCTGGAGTCAAGCCCTTGCTCTCAGCAGATGAGGGGGAGGATGTCAAGTGTTCTGCTGGACAGCACAGGGCAGTCTGCAGAGAGCCTCTCCCACCCAGCAAGGAAAGGGAAGTATTCCCTCAGCACCTCTCCATGGGCACTTTTCCTCAGCAGGGAGGTGGGGAAAGCCAGCCAGGCTGCTTTCCTGAAGCCACTGTCACCTCTCCCCTGTGACTTCATCAAGGATCAGCAGTACTGCAGCAACTGCTCCACCTTTCCATTCTTTCCAGTGAGGGGAAGGCTGATGGAAACATGGGTTACTGCTTCCAGAGCCCTATAATCTCCACAACAAGAGCACTGTCAGTATCTGACTCTTAATTCAACTTCATTTCTGAGTGCTGTCACTGTGGGCTGAGCAGAGAAGGAAAGGGATATCTTAGTTTTGGCACATGGGTAAGATCATGTCTTTTTAGAGAACCTGAAGAAAACTGGAATGTTTCTTTCTCTGGTAGATATGGATCTGAGTGTTGGAGAAGGCAGGGTCAAGTCATGTCCACATTATTTCCCTGTCATTTGCTTTGATCCAAACATTTTTGGATTTTTTGCAGAGGAAAGCACTGTCTGATAACAGTAATTGCATCAATGTACTCCTGGGTTTGGGACACCTTGTTAGACCTCTTCAGCTTCACTTTTTATCTTGAAAACACTTTGAAATAAACTTTTTCCTTACAATCTCTTTCTTGTACAGAAAGGGAGGCGAGTAGCAAGACAGCAATATTTACAAAAGGCAGAACTGGGAGGGAAAAGTCCTGAGAAGACCACAGAACTATCCATTTGAATCAGGCTGCTGCGAACAAGCCTGCTGAGCACTATCATCCCCAACTCTGGTGCTTTGCAATCACAGCATTGGTTTGTTAAACAAAGTACCACAGCACATACCTGTACCGCTCCTCCTGCAGGGTCTGCATTATTAACGTGTAATCCCTCTGATAGCGAACCTTAAGATCCTCAAATGATTCTTCCAGTCTTGCCTGTGTCTCTCGAATTTCTTGAATCTCATGCAGTATTGCATCAAACCCTGAGCTCTGCATATCCAGAGTGTTTGTTTTGGAGCTGGAAGCTCCCACAGGGCCCCCTGTTGTGCTGTTGGCTCCCACTGAGCCTGATGTGGCACTGGAGCAATCCTCTTCACTGCCATATTTTGGGCTTGACTGAAAGTTCTGCATTACACCTAGAGCCTTGCCTCCTGTCCCATCTTCCTGGCCTTCTTCTAAGGAGTCTTTCAGATTAGCAATGTTGTCTGCACTCCCAAACTTGTTTCTTATGAGGGAGGCAATCTCCCGGGGTTTGGAAACCACAGCTCCTGCTGCTGAATGCGTGGCCTGGGAGAAACTGGAAAGCCCACCTTTAACACTGTCTACCACTCCCTCACTGAAGCCAGTGACTTTTGCTCCAACGTCTTTCAAACCCTGATGCATATCCCTAAAGACATCCTTTGGCTGTCGAGGGATCCCATTCTGTTCAATCTCTCGCAGCTTTCGATGGTAATGTTCCAGTTTCTTCTGCAGCTGCAAGATGGTCTGGGCTGACTTCTGATTTTTCTTCTCAAACACTTGCTTAATGCGGGCACTCTGCTGCTTGTCTGCATTGTTGGCCAATTTCAGGTACTCTGCCACGTTGTCATCACGGGCTGTTTGCTCAATTTTGATCTGCTCTGTCAGCTTCAGTATCTTCTGCTGCAGGTGTGTGATGGCCACTTTTGTCCGCTGCGGATCTGGAGTCCCATCAACAGAGTCTGCATTGATGCTGCCATCAGTGCTGGAGGCCACAGCACTGGATGTCTGCGCCAAGCTGCTGACCTCCAATCGCTCAATCTAAGCACAGAGAGAGAGAAACATGAGTGCTGAT
Organism: Pycnonotus jocosus; assembly: GCA_013400435.1. Taxonomy (NCBI): domain Eukaryota; kingdom Metazoa; phylum Chordata; class Aves; order Passeriformes; family Pycnonotidae; genus Pycnonotus; species Pycnonotus jocosus. The sequence goes on along the minus strand of VWYP01014896.1, from coordinate 221,240 downwards.
CAGCAGCTTCACCAACCGAAAAGCTTTTCTTCTTTATGCCAATCAACTTGGCAATGGATATAATTCTGGAAAAATGTACCTTTTTTCAGCTGTCCAGGGGACAGTATCAATCAAGTGAGCTTCACATATTTTACAGACATCCAGCAAAAGTTGAAAAAAAAGCAAAATCTCTCATACTTGACTCCACCTAATTGTCTCAAACAATTCAAAACTCAAGCACAAATGCGCAAGAGGGCACCCCAGCTTGGTAGACCAAGCATTCCAAGATATCAGTACAAGAGCAAGGGCTCAACTAGCTAAAGAGTGAAGAGATGGAGAACGTAACTGAAAGCAGAAGCCACACGGTTTAACTGTACAGTACAGCACACCCGAGTCATCCCTAGTGCTTCACCTGTTTGAACAGCAGCAACAGTTAAACTATAACTGATCTACTAGGGTCAGTGCTTTTAACAGAAGAATGGAGCCTGAGAGGCACTCAAATGCATGCCTCGTCGCGGCAAACCCTGCGAGCAGGTGTTTCCGAGCGGGAAGAAAATAGCGAGTTTCAAAGGACAAACCCCCCTTACAGTCCAAAAAAAAAA
>VWYP01014896.1:193423-212565 GCA_013400435.1 Pycnonotus jocosus | reverse complement strand
TTTTTTTTTTTTTTAACCTGGAGAAGAATATGGTTCTGCAGTTTATTTACTACTTCCTGGAAATAGATTTTGCACAGCTAAAAACATCAAAACAAGAGGTCACATTAAAAAAGCTACCAGTGCAAATACTTCTCTCTGATACTGGGCTGCATCTCTGGATATGCATCTCCCACCTCTTTCATCACTCACTGTATTATACATACCAAACTCCAAAACAACAAAAACAGAACATCCCAAAAAGCAGCACCACATTTGATCTTGTTTATGGATTGCAACACCCACTCAGACAGGAGCCTTTTTGCACTTCCCGGCTTTAAAAGCAAAGAAAAGCTATATTAAAAAAAACAAACCAACAAACAAACCCACACTAAAATTCAACATTTTTCCCAGAGGAAAAATGCAGTGCTTCCAAGGCTGATGCATAAAATGAGGTCAAGTTCCACTGGAGATTTAAATAAAACAGCCAAACACAACAGCTACAACTGTTCCCCCGCAAACCCCTGACCTTTGTGGGCTCGCAGAAGTCCCCTTCACAGCAGACGCAGGTACAGCAGCACCACATCAGCATCACGGTGCAGCCCCGGGCGGCGCCGGCGCTGGGCAGTGCCCGCGCAGGGCCATGGGCCAGGCCGAGCGCTGGCTGTGCCGCCGGCGCGCTGCTGCCGGAGCGGCATGGCTGAGCGCCGGGCCGGGCTGAGCACGGCTCCTGCTCCTCGCTGGGGAGCTCTGCCCCGCGCTCCGAGCACCACCGCCACGCGCAATTTAAAGCTACAGGGCTTCCCAGGCGCTGTGCAATGCCTGACGCTATTCTTACACCTCTACCTTTGAGCCACAAAAACAGTTCAGGATCACAGACAACCAAATCAGGAGCAGATCAATAGAGTATAAGTGACACCGTTGTTCCTCAGCAACACAGTGTAACAGACCTGGGAGCAAAGGCTAAGCAGAATTCACACTGGAGATTCAAAGATGCACAGCAGGATATAAACCCACCTGTAAAGTATAAGCTCTAATTACAGCAGTGCTGAAACACTGCTATTTAACATTCACTAAACAAAATTTTCAGAATATTAGTGTGATCTCCTGGAAGGCTGAAGCTCTAATTAGAAAGTAATTGTCACAGAAGGACTCCAGTACACAACAGAGCCAGCACAGCACTGTTACCACAGCCAACTCCGGGGCAAGAAGAAACCTCAGCACCTCTCATCCCCCTGCCCTCAACTTCTTTGTCAAAGAAAATGTGTTTTACTATCACATTTTGAAGAGATAAAGCAACGACTCATCACCCTGTTTGACAGCTCTGACACACAGCACCTTATGCCACCCAGCCTCACTCATTCTGACTCATTTGTAAAAAGCCACCCTCACCTGCATGGCTACTTCTCCACTTTGCTCTTCTTTGTCTCACTGATATTCTGTTTGTAGCAAATATTATCACTCACCCAGGACAGAGACAAGATGATCAAAAGACAAGCCATACATAATCTAAGCTTAGGATCTTCAGAACCATTATAATTTAGAGTATGCAAGGTGCTCCCAAGGCTGAAATACCAGGAACTGCCAAACCTGACAGGAATGGAGCAGCCTTTTAGAAGTTCCCTACTGCATGAATCTGCAGCATGTCTGCCACCAGTGTTAATACAAGGACTGAACTTTCCCATTTTAATTTATGTCTGTCCCTTTGAGGCAATGACTCTTTGAGGCTCTGACAGACATCACAGTGCTAGGGTTTGGTAGGTTTGTGTTTTTCCTAAATAATTTTCTTCGCTTGCAGTAATACCCAGGTAATGTAAAGAAATTCTGCACTGAAATGTTAATTCATAAAATATAAACCTCAGGAATATAACAGAGGAGAAACTCATGACTGACTGAAATCACAGGTCATGTGGAAGAAAATACTGCATTACTATTTCTCTGTGGCTATTTTCACAGTTAAATGGTAAAAGAGTCTCTAAAAATTTCTCAACTTATGGGAGTATTAGATATTGATATTCTCTATGACTGCACTACCAAATACATTCAAGCTGTAAAAAAGGCTCTCAAACAGAAACATTGGTATTAGTCACTGACCTGTATCAAACGAGGATCCCAACCCACATCTTCCCCATCTCTGTTATCACCCACTCACCCAGGCCGTGCAGCAGTCTCACCACAAATGCACTGACCACACTGCAGAGGGTGCCTGGCTTCATCCGCTGTGCCCCAGAGCAACAGGGAGCAAGAAGCAGGCCAAGAGGCATCCACCCTGCTGCAAGAATCTAGTGAGAAAACTCTACTGAAAAACCATTGTCCAGACTAAATGCAGAAACTGAATAATTTCTATTTTTGTACAAGTTCAGAGCACACACTGGATTTGGAATAACAATCTAACACAACTGCAAGAAATTTAGTGGGGAAAAAAAAAAAAAAAAAAGGAAGTCTCTTTTTCAAGGAGCTGTTTCAAATTCCTATGGCAGATTTTCCTATCAGATTTTCCTATCAGAAAATACTGTTTCCTAATTTAAAGCCTTTGTAGTACAACATACACATAGCATCAGCTAAGATCATACTTGTCACAGCTATGCAGTATAGCTGCTTCAGACTCCTGCTTTGTTCAAAAAAGCAGTATTTATACTGAGAAACCTCCAGATGCCCAAGACATTTTTTCTGTTAACAACAGCAGATGTGACTTAATAGGGGTGAGAGTGAAGGATGGTGAAATTGCTTGTGCAGAAAGAATGCCATTAGACTTATTTAGGAAGCAGTTCATGTTGGGTACAATCCAGTCTGATTCACATGAATTTTACTACTATTCTAGATAGATCGTTTCACCATATAAAGCAGGTCTTGATCCATACTAATCCCCAAACTGAAACCCACCAGACTGATTCCCCACTTACTGCTCAGGACAAGGGCTGAAGCCACCTGAATATTCTGCTGGCCTATAGAAATGATGAACCTGTGTGTGATTATAAATGCTGCAATAGCCTAATCGTATGAGGTACCATTTGGGCCAGAAGCACTTTAAGCTAATGCATTATTTAACATTTATCTTCTAATTTTAGATCCTAGACTCAAAGTCACTGCACAGAGCTGGAGTTTCCCTCCTCTGTACACACCCATTGGAATAAAGCCAGTTTTGACTATATTTGTCTTTTGCAGATTTCCCTCAGAGGATGCTCTGCACAGGACTTGCTTTCTTTTACTAGTCACATATTCTTGCCCCAGTTTTAATCACCAGAAGAAAAACAGCCTTCCCTTTCTCTGCACCTATTTCCAGAAGTACTCAAAATGTTTTTATTAGCACGTAAGGGGGATGGGGAGGGAGGTGTGGAAGTGAGAGAAAGAAAGGTTAATTCATAAATCCTACATCTCACAGCACTCATGTGAAGTGTGGCCATACTGATGGGACTTTTCATAACCAGTTCAGCACAAAACCACCACTGTGAGTCTGAAGGATAGACCACTGCAGGCTGAGACAATGCAGCTCAGGCTTGGGGTAACAACAAGGGCAGCTCACAGCCAGAGCAGCGATCACTCAGCAGATATCCCCAGGGACCATGTTGGAGAGGGAATGGCTGCATGGATGGGCAGGTGACCCTTCAGGAGGTATCAATACCAAGGACATTTTCTAAGGGCATTCTTGTGATTACTGCTTCATCAAGTCAACTCACCCACAGCAATAATGAAAGAAATCTAGCTGCTGCCTGCCAGATTGCTACTAGACCAGATTTGCATGCATGGTTAAATGATGTTGGATTTCTTAAATGATGTCAGTATTTATAACCTCTCTCTAGGACAGACTAAACAGTTTGTCTATTCCAGGTACTCACGTGATGATCCAAAGCCTCACTTTAATCTGTTAGTGCAGATCAAGCTCCACTTCCAAACACAGAATGGAACTTTAAAGAATTACATCCAAAGGACATGCAAAACTGCACTAAATTCTGGTCCTGCCTCCTTTCCTTTCCATTTCTTCAAGTACAGGAAAAACTGACAAGATAATTGCCTACACTTCAGTCTGGCATTAGCAGACAAGGACTCACCAATGGCTGCTGCTTCATGATCACTGGGATCCACTTCCAGCCACAAGGGAAAGCAAGGGGAAAATAAAGTTAAACTTCAGCAGACCTGAGACCTGTAGCAAGGGCTTTAATCACTTTTAGGCTTGTTTTTTTAATAAGCAATGAATTGGTTAATCTGTTGGAAATCTGCATATAAAACATGATCTACCTCCTTCATGATACATAAAATTAAAAATAAAGACACTTAGCACACTATCCAATATGGCTCCAGCTCAGCAGAAACCACAATCAGGGCAAAATGCCCAGTCTGCATAAAGGATTAAGTTTATCAATAAAGCAACCTAAAAACTGCAGAGTGATGAAATGGAACATTTCCAAGAAGACTTGGTTTGTCATTTCTCCATATTGCTAGCATGAACATCACCACAGTGCTCGATATGTAAGTCTAACTAATACACAATACACATACTCCCCAAAAAACATATTTCTTTTACTCTTAATGCTGTTTTCTCCAATGACAACTTGGGAAGGTACACAGCTGTGGTTGAAATTGCTTTAATTTTCTTCAAACAGAATTTAACTTTCAGTTTTGCTGCACATCTGTAAATCAAATTGATTACTTCTGGTTATCATGTAAAGTTTTATGAGCTACCAAATTTACCTTCCCACATTTTCATCTTATTAAAATATTAGAAAAAAAAAATAAATCACCAAAAACCAACCAAAGTTCAAACCCACAAAAAACATCATCTCACTCTTCAGCAGCTGTCTTCGTGGTTGAGTTTTGCCATTCAGTGACTGAACTTCACTAAAGTGTCAACACAAACCCACCCTGACACACAGAGCTGGCTGTGCCTCAATCACCGTACCTGCAAATGTGAGTCGTCCTGGGCACCACATGTGCAAGGCAGCATCTAGGATTTAAGGTTTTGTTTCTACCTTGCAAGGAGCCAAAGTGTGCAGCAAGCACAGGACACAAAGGGTTACTGCAGTTTAGCTGATACAGGTTTGTTTGTAAATTCAATAATATACCTGAGGCCTTAGGCTCACTAAGGTGGCTTGGATACATCGAATTTGACAGCTCCCCTCTCAGCATAAAAGTGAAACCTCTTCCCTTTAACCTGCATTTCTTTCAACTGCTGGAATATGAAGAGCAGAAAATCTGATCCTCTCTGGCTTTGTTGGAGAGATATTGAAGACCCAGATACTTGCAGCTAAGATGACAACACAAGAACACTGGATTTTTGAAACCAAAGTATTGGTCATTGAAATAAAGTACGTACAATAAACGACCTGAAACCAGATTGACTAAAAATGTTTCATCCTTTTAAATAGATCTGTCAACACATATCCAGGCATCTCTGCCTGACACTGATAATGTCCTCTATAAAAATATAAGAACCTTTCCTTTTAAGCAGTAAAAAATCCAAAAAGCTTATAGTTTTCCTTCTACTCCTAGCTCACCTTTGAATTCTGCCAGTGGCTCTACACACTGGGCTGGCTGCTTTGCAGAGCTACCAAAAGAGCACAAAAAGCTCCCAAATAAAAAGAAAATAGTTTGAATGCTTTTAGTATTTTCACATTTCTTTGTCCCAACAATGCAGCTCTGTCCTGTGGGAAGGAGCGTGCTCAGGCTGAACACAGAGTGTTATTTTCCCCATCCCATGGCCATGCAGTAGCCCTGACACGCAGCACTGCCCCGGCTCTGCAGAGACACCCGCAGCCCAACCCCGGGGCAGGGCAGCCCGGTACGGGGCCCAGCCCACCACTGCCAGACCCCCACAGGAGGCAGAACCTGCTCCCAACAGAGTTGCATGCACAGGTAACGGGAGGGGGAAAACAGGGAGCCCAAACCAGCGCTGATGACAGCAGCAATCCCAGCAGGGGCTGGATTTCCTCTGCACCAAGGGGAGGGAGCTCCTGGAGGAACGGTTCACCACTTCATGAAACACCCGATTTTAATCGACCAAAATATTTCCATGGTAGACTTTTAAAGATCAGCAGTTTCTCTCCTGAAGAACAGGGAAGTTTCCTAGAACTGTCTTACTGTTCTGATAAAATGCAGCCTTTAAATGCTAAGAGGTCTTAAACACTATTAAAACTTATCTCAGCCATAATTCTTCTGCTGTTCATATTCCCTGTTGTTCACTGAATCCATTTATGGCACTTTCTGACAAATTCTCCATGTTCTGTGATGTTTGGGATAAATTTCAGAAGACTTCGCAGAGGACTCCCATGAGGAAGCCAGGCCTGAAAGCTCCCTGGAAGAAATCACCATAACTGGAGAAGCATTAACCCTAGTCCTGAAAGACATGGACTTCGGGTATTATGAACCTTTTCTAATCACTAAACCATTCAAATCACAAATTCTTTGCATTCATGGGGAGTCTCCCAATGTGCAATTTTTACTGCCACATCCAGAACAGATCAAGCATTTAAAACAAAATCAGCACCTCAGCCGCACAAATGAGTTTCCTTATTTTAATGTTGAACACAAGCTGGGCCACAAAGATTGCTTGCTGTGGAGCAACAGCCGCAGAAAAAAACCTAAACTCTGACAAGAGGATGGACAGGAGACACTTGATTTCATTCCCTCGGTGCAAACAACATACAGCACCTTGCTGGCTGATTTTTTTTAAAAGCACACTCCAGCAGCATCAGCAACAGCAAACAGACATGCAGAGCCTGGGTGTTCAGTGGTGACCCACAGCTCTGCCCAGCAAACCAGCCACATCCACAACCCCAGCACAGCTGACATCTAAGAAAGGAGAAAGCCTCGGGACGTACGGTTCCAGAGGCAGGCAGCGAGCTCTCCATGCTGGGTGTGCGGCGAGGGCAGCACACAGTGTGAACCTCAGCACCCCTCCACTGGCCAAACACGCTGTACCACAGCACTATGCTGGCAGAGCCCAGACCCGGCCCCGCTGGGCTGAGCTCTGTCTGCACAAAGCAGGACCTTGTAACATGACGCTGTAGTGCCCTCAGTGTCTTGGCAGGAGCCCCAAATGCGTGTTTGAAAAAGCAACTGCAACCCTGAACAAGCGAGGCATGAATGTGCTGCAAGCAGAGCCACCCAGGCTGCTAAAAATACTTCATCCCTGACCCTGTCAGGAACACATCTCAAGTGAGAGTCTAGTTTTCTGAAGACTAATAAAACTAAAAAGCAAAATAGCTCTGTTGGCAACTGTCTTGGAAGTTTATTTAAAAAAATAAGCAAAATCCCAACATACTCTTGAACAGGGAAACACCTCATGTTTTATTTCAAGTGGAATACTGCTGAGTTGAAGGACATGCTCTACACCTCTTCTAGAGCTTTGAGCCAAGGTGCAACCTCAAGATCTTTTCCTCTGCAACCTGCCAGAGGAGATTATTGAGGGTCCTGTTACAGGTTAAGGAGTCAACTGCAGACAAATCCAACCCTGCCCTGCTGAAGGCAGCACAGACACCTTGTGCACTGTGCAGTCCTGTGTGAGATGGATGAACACCTGTCACCTGGCTTGTATCCAGCAGTAGGTGCCCTGTACCAGTCAGGAACCAGAGAAAAACAGAAGGAGCTGTCAGACTGGAAACAGCAAAAAACACACCGCACCTGCTCCATCCCTCCAGCAAGACAGACACGAGGCCCTCCCGGGGAGCAGGAGGAAACCACACGCAGAGCCACAAAGCACAAGGTGCTGAACAGATACCAAGCAAGATCCAGGGAAAACATTTTAAGATGAGGCTTGTATTTCATACCTGGAGTACGTACAGCAAACAGACCCTATATATTTTGAAAACCGTTGGGTGGTGGTGTAGACAATGTATTCTTTTGGGGAAGAAGCAGAGAAAATGTCCTCTCACAGTGTACTGCCTTGCAGGTAGACAACTATCTTTTCATAGCAGATTTAGCCTCAAAAAGAAAGTTAAAGAGATGTGCATTTATTCACCTAGCATGTTTTCACATGTTTATGTTCTGTTAATCACTAATCAGCCTGCCTAGCTCTACCGTGGTCATTCAAGAAATGCAGAGGTGAAAACCAAGTCTAAAAGACACTCCACTGCATTTTCCTCACAGTTCCTGGGTCACAAACACAGATAAGCTACATAAGTATTCTTTCTAAATCTGTAATAACTCTGCTTAGTAGCAATGTGACCTGATTATGATGATGCTGTTTCAGGGGAGGTCTGCTCTGTCACATGCTGTCCCAAGGGTGGCCCACCAGGATGCACCCCCCAACACTAACCTACCAACAACTCCCACTATTGAGTCCTACATCTACCCAGCAGGCCTGCTCAGCAGCAACATCTGCAAAGGCTTTCTTTAAAGACAGGACAATGAAAAAGGTGCAAGAACTGCAGAAATACTTAAAAAAACCCAACTGGTAACAAGAAGAGATTTTTTTAAAAACAGGACAAATCTTGTACTCCTCCTTCTGCCCTCCCCCAATGCCAAAACATGAGCTTGGTTTTCTGTCTTAACTGCTACCTCACTCAGGCTTACAGTTTGGGAAAATAAATGCATGTCCAGTTTAGGTAGTGAGCATACCTTTTGTTCTGACAGCAGTCTCTATCCGCTGATCAGTAACTATTACCAGTTTTTAAAGGGAACCACATCCTATCTTCTTGCTCAGCAAGAGCACAGGTGGTTCCAGGACTCACATGCTCTAAATCCATACATGGAGTGTGAACCTTTGCAGAAGTCAGCATAGTAGATAGCTTGCTGATAACCCCACAACACCATCAGAATTATCATATTATTTCTTCCCTTCACACTGGCTTAGGCTTGTATTCTGCTGAACATTTGGAAGGCAAAACCTTTCTTGTGACCACCACTTTTTTTTTTTCTTCATTAAAATTTAAATTTTTCACCTGTCTCAGTCTAGCTTAACTCAAAGCATGTTCTAAAAAAAAATGGTAAAAACTATTTCAGGAGGCTCTGGTGTAACTCAGGTTGGTACATTTCTAGTGTTTACTGTAATAATGGATTGATCCCAAGACACATTCAGTCATTAATTTTTAGTCTCAACTCACCACACAGGTACTGCCTAGTATTTGGTCTTGGTGACCACTCTGATAGATGGTAAGGTCCCATCTGGGTCACAGTGAGGCCACACAGATTGGGTCACCTCTCCAAATCAGCACTGAACAGCATTCATAGCTGCAGAGTCCCCCCCAGGACAGCACACTGCCAAAGCCCCACCTACACCAACCACAGCTCCCTGTGCACACAAACGCTCTCTGCATGGACTGCTCCAAAAGGTTTTGTGGCTGCCTGGCAGTGCCATGGACATAACCCAAACTAACAAACATACAAGACTGGGCCAAGAGTGAAATTTGTTGCTATGGCAATTAACTTCCATTCATTCTAATCAATATGCCAGAAATAAATGGCAAAGGCAGGGTCTTCCTTGGCTCACAGCTCCTCCTTCCTGCCAAGCAGCACCTGTCTGACTGTCCCAGCTCTGTATCATTGTCCTGCTGTCAGAGCCATTCCCTGACCTTTCAGTAACATCACCCAGGATAAGTGAACAGTTCCAGCAGAGCATGTTTCACTAACCCAGCTCTCTGGAACTAGAGTTTGGCAGCTAAAGAGTACAGTTGGAGTTACATAGCAAATCCCACCAAAAGCATCATCTCTCTTTTCCAGCTGTGCAATCCTTGGCATTACTCTCACAGAGGGATTCACGCACAAACACAGCAGGGATGTACCGAGAAGCAGCACTCGCTGTCCTGCCTTCTCTGTCCTGACTGCCTCACGACTCTCCCCATCCCAAAACCTGGCCTCAAAGTAGGCAATAAAACTTTTCCATAAGTACCTAGTTGTTTTCTGCTTCCTGACTGGAGTATTCCCACACATTTTTAATGACAACTGTCATTGGTTAGCTGAAAACAGCTGCCGTAAGACAACAAAGAGTACCCACAGAGGACAACACATAAACCTCATCCAGAAGACAGTCCAGAGCAGTGCATGAAAATACCCTCTCTCATAAGCAATTCAGCCAAATAATTGCTGAAAAATGTCTCAAGTTGTTAAAAATAGAACCAATTTCTGCACTGGCAGATGGAGTTTCAGTCAAAATATCCACTGAGCCACTTGAATAATTAAGTGTTCCTTCTCCATGGCATAACAAAGCAGCTAAAGCAATTTACTGCCCTTTCTAAAAATGAGATAGAAATACTGTTTGATAATTTTTCAGCAAAGAAATGAACAACAGTAAGGTTTACAGCACTGAGCAGCAAGCATCTAGCTGAAATGCTGCCAAGTCATCAACACCATTCTCTACATACAGAGAATTTAATCTCTCAGGTTTTTAACCTCCTGCAACAGAAAAGTCATTTAATCTAGAAATCAGGTTTACTCAGGAGAAAGCAGAAAGGACTCTAGACCAGGGATCCTCAGTGACCAGAAAGACAGGATTAGACAAAGAGACAGAGGGCAGCTGATGCACAGTGAGGTTTTTAAAAAGTGTATGTATGGTTTTTGAACAGCTGCATGTAAAATGCAGTCTGCATGATAATACAAACCTCCTATTATTGCCCAAACTGCTTGTATTTCACAGAATTAAGTTTCTCTTTTCAATTCTTCTTAGCATTTCATAGAATCACAGAATGGTTTGGGTTGAATTGGATCTTCAAGACCATCTAGTCCCAAGCCCCTGCCAGGGGCAGCTTCTTTGGGCAACATGTGGCAGGTCCTCACCACCCTCACAGTCAAGAATTTCTTCCCCATCTCCCACCTAAACCTGTTCTCTGTCAGTGTGTAGTCATTCCCACCTGCCAGGTCACTTCATGCCCTTACGCAAAGTCCCTCTCCAGTTCTCTTGGAGCTCCTTTAGGCACCGGAAGGCTGCCCTTCAACAAACCTTAAGAACCTTAAACACTTTTTCTCTCTAAATTTGGAAGTTAAATAATGTCAAATTTCCCTTTACCTTGCTAAAACTATTAATGCTGTGAGTTTAAAAAAATACAAGGTCATATTCCAGATGAATGAATTAACAAAAACATCTTGTAAAAAACACTGTAAATGGAAACCTGGCCATGCTGGGCCAGGACATGAGCAGGAAAGAGGAGGATGGTCATTAAGCCATGTCCAAGTGTACTAAAAATTTTCCATGAGATGAATTGTGACAAGAATTCAGGCACAACATCTAGAAACTACAGAACAGCCTGAGCAGTCAGGCCGAGTGCACTGCAGCACGTGTGTGTTTGCTAACACTACAAAGCCTTGGCACTGCAAAGCTGCACAAACTCCACCAAGTTTGCCACATTAGTCAGAGCTTCTCAGGTTCTGCACAGAGCAGCAGACAAGCAGCTGAGCTTGGGTCTCTCTTCTCCCCAGCTTCTGGCCCGTCTATCATCTTCTCAAACCCAAGCAGCCACGGCCCATGGGAACGAGCCTGGTAGTGGCAAGGAAAGCCAAGCTTCTTGGCCTCTGCTGGAGAATGCAGCCCCTGCATGGGGTAGCCCAACCCCATCCAGCTGTCAGCACAAATCTGACCACAGCTCCACGAGCACTTCTGCAGCACAGCCAGGTAAAGGGCACCCCAAAGCCCCACACAGAAACAGGGTAACAGCAGCAAAGCAGCACACACAGACTGCACAGTACCTAGTCCAGGCCCTTCCTTAGTTAGAAGCACAACACCATTAAAGTTTATCCCTTCCATTACCCTGTTTCCACCAATATAGACATTTAACCTGGATTCTGAAAGGATACAATTTCAATATTTAACAACGGTTAAACAATAAACATTTAGCTGACTAAATTCCAGCAGCTCTCCAGTGACACCTGCAGCAAGGTCCACTCTCTGCATTTCTGAGCAGTAGTAGCAAGTTCCTTATTTCCCAAATCCTATCAATATTAGGATAACATGAAATCTAGCACAGTCTTGACTTTCAAATATCTAACAAAATAATTAAGTCTAGGCTCATGTAAAAGGATCCTCTTTGAATCTTCACAGTTCTCCTGGCTCCATCAATACAGAGGGACGATAAATCCACTGGCACAGGCCGTCAGTGAAATGCTAAAGTTGACCTACTGTCCCTTACAGTTATCCACAGTTTTCCCCACACAATGAATGAAGGCATTCTCATGGTATTTTACATTAGAAAACTCTCGAAGACTATGTAGAAATTAAGCAGTTAGTGAAGAACTAGAGAAGATCAACATATCTCAATAATTTCGAGAACATTTGTAATGGAAGAACACGTGCCCCTCCAAACCAGACACCACCGAAAACCACATTCTCTACACGGGAAGGATTTCCTTTTAAAGCAGATCTTATTAGTTTGTTCAGTGTCAAAAACAGCTGAAGAGTTCTGAAACTAAAAACCTGCAGCAACTAACTTTCTGGTTTCACTAACCAGCCACACCACAGACATTTGCTTGGAGAAACCTGCAGCACTGAGGCCAGAGAGCTCTGTGGTGCCTAAGCCCTGCCAGTATTCCATTTGGTGTTGTAGGGGAACACCTATCCAGGGACTCTTCACCTGGGTAGGAGATTCAGCCACACTACGTGCACTGTGACTGAACTGCAGTGGCCAAGGAAAACTTCTTGCCCGGCAATTTGCAAACCAGTTATTTACATCTACATCAGCACAATGCCTTCTTTGCAGTCTTTAGCTTTTTTGCTCTCTGCTGGCATGAAAAGCAGTATTTTCTTCTTCCTCTTTACTTTTGACACAAACTAGTAAAATTCTATATTCTTTTTAGTGGGCAGAAAAGAAACTTTAAGTCCCACTCCAATACAGTAGTGCCACACACCAATTACCTTCGGGCACCAGTTCTGTACCAATATTGCCCAAGCTTTGCAGTTCAGGTTCCAGTGAAACACCGCCTCCCTATCCACCTGAAATTCTTAATTTCCTCTGCTCCTGTTGCCAATGTCAGCAAGCCAAAATAATTTATTTCTGATGATAGAAATACTTCTTTCCCCTGTAAGTTTTTGTTCAATATCAACAGGACCCTGGGACCTCTCACACCACACTGTGGGCAGCGCTTCCAAGGCAGACATGTCTAAACAAGCACAAACTGTGCCTGCACAAAGGCCATCATGTGCTAACTGAAGCACTCCTTCAAATTTCATTTTCTTTGGGAGGAGTTAGTGATTCTAGAATGGAGACTTTTACTAGTTACAGACGTTCCAAACATGACTTCAACATTCATAGGCATCCAAGAGTTAAATAAGATGACAAAAAGTGAAGATAATGCAGAGAAAATATTTTTCTGCTGTTGAACATTTACCAAGGGCACGCCAGGAAAAAACCAAAACTCCTCTTGTAGCAAAACTTCAGTTTGCATTCTGGTGATCTTGGATTCCATTTTTGCTAAGTGCATGCTCTTTTAATGCCCTATCACAAAGCTCAAACAACAGCAATATAATATGCTGCTGAAATATTTTATTACTCATATTTCAAATCCAAATACAATTTTCTATATCATGCATACTAAAACCTTCACAGAAAATCTTTGAATGACAAGAACCTTGCTTCCTTAGCAATTCTTCCTGTCTATTTTAAATTGTCTCAAAGCTGAGAACTTAAGAATGGAATGTTTCCAATGCTGAACTCCCTATCCAAATACCAGTTGATCTCAGGGAAATCGAAACCATGCCTCAAGTTAGGAAAAAACCAAAACCATCAAAGAAAACCACCAACAACAAAACCAATCAACCAAACACCCCAAACCAAAAAACCATCTTGCTCCTTTACTTTTTCTGTCCATAGGAATAGTTGTTGTAAGGTGAGCAAGTCAGCTCCCTCCACTTTGGGAACACTGAGCAAATATGACTGAAAGAACAGGAGAATCCCATCTTTGAACAACCAAAACCCTGTGAATGAAACCTCAAACTCTTCTCTGCTCAAACACAACTGTTTACAATTAATCGCTCATAAGAATTATTTTGAAGGCCACTGTCACATTCTTTGTCACAAGAGGGAGTCCCAAACTGGATATCATGTAAATGTTGAGAACTAACTCCTCTTGAGCCCATTATTTCATTTCCCCTGAACTTCCAAGGCCCTGCTCCAGCATAAGGGCTTTTCTGTCCCTTCTGGAAAGGACCAAGTTTACATGTGCATCTTTATGGATGTCTGTCATATGCAGAACAGCAAGACTTGCAAAACAAGAGCACTCTTCTCTGCCCCTGAAGAAATATTGGCTGAGGAAAAAGCTGCCTGGTTTGTCACAAGGAACTGAGGGGAAAGGGGCAAATTCTGCACAAGCCGAAATCTCTACAAAGGACCCTTAAAGGTAAGTAATTCAGAGTAAAAATGCCAACACTTGTAATGCTTCTTTTGATCCCTGATGAGAGGAAATTCCAATTGTTATTGCCATCCAGTCACATGTAAGGACCTATTATAAAGTATGATGATCTTCTGTAAACTGCCATAAGATGCAGAATTTCATTATTACAAGGAAAAATGCTACAGTCTGTGTTTACAGCCTTTTACATCCTAAGTCTATTCGTCAATGAGCCATTACATGCAATTTAGCAGACTCCCAGTTGGTGTGGATAGGGCTGATTGTCTGGATTTATTAGTAATGTTTTCTTCACAATGAGAAGTTCTCAAATCCTACCTCTAACACCTCTACAGGTGTAGTTTTACAGACCCTGTTAATTACCAATCTGAAAGATGCTTCAAGTTTATTTTACTTCCTCACTGTCATGGTATTCATGGAGCTGTTACACTGACACAGAACAAACTTCTCAGGAAACCTGATATTCCAACTTGTTCAATCAGAGCACCAGAAACCCATTTTCCTTTTGTAAGATGAATGTAATATCTCTGTAACATTTTCCCACATTCCTCTGAGCATGATGATGCATTGGAAGCTTCTTGAGAATGCACTACGCCTAGAAAAGTTCACAGCATTCCTAGTCACTCATTTCACACCAGCAATGTTTAGAGACCTGTTTACACATTGCCACCTCTCAGCTTTGTGTAGACAAGCCTTTTCCCTGTACACCATGCAAAATATCTGCAGGAGCAGATTCAAACCCAAGTAACGTGAGGTGCAATACACTGCGATGCTCCAGTTGGCTTGTCTGCAACAGGGCACTCAAACAGCCAACACGACCAAACCTAATGATACCTTTTCCTTAGAAGCAACAAATTCAGAAAATTTCTGAGTAACTTCCCTTGCACTTACCACAGGAAGTTAATCCCCTGCATGACCCAAGGGAGGGCACACACCTGAGTTATGGTGAGGTATGCTTGGGACAGAATTGCAGCATACCACAAAGACAGCAGTGAAAGTGAGCAACCTTCTATCAGATTCCCCCAGCAGTAAGTTGCATCACATCTATCAAGAGAAAAAAGTTAATTTCAAGGTAATGCACTGAGCTACCAGTGTGGTAACAAATATGTCCTTGTAGCTCAGATGGTCCTATTAGCTCCAACTATCCCACTGGCTTTCTTCAGCCGTGGGTACAACATTACCATTCCAGTTCCTCGAGCAGAGCAAATATGAAGAGCCACAGGGAAACTGCGTGTCTGCTGCTCTGTTAAACATGAGAATCAGGTTGAAACACATCAAATTTCCAAATCTTCCTGTTACTTCTAACTTTTCCCCACAATTAAGTGTAGCCAAGCTACACCAGGTATCTGTTTTAAGAACAGTTTTATGGAGAGAACTCTGTGAGACCTATCACTTGGTAGAGAACAGATACACTCTATCCCATTGTATCTGCCCAAGACCACACGCAAGGTAAGAGACCTGAGGAAGCTGGGGCAACACTGCAGGAAGAACTTTTTTTACCCGTGAGAGTGACAAGGAAAAAATGCAGCCTGTGCTGTCAAACACAGTCACCCCTCGTCACCTTCGCACAGGAGAGCTTCTTTTAGCTCAGCTATTCCCAGGCTATCTTGACACAACACACTAAAGTTCCTCTCCCATAAATAAGCTCCACACACACCAGTGGCAACACAGAGACCGTTCAGATGCTGATAAATCCAGATTGTACTTGAGAACAGAAGAGTTTGGCCTGAAATTATTAACATTTTAATGTGCTGGTTAAATGAATGGAGTATCAATCACAGTTCACAAAATTTCTCTTTTTTTCTTTTTCCTTCTTTAAATTGAACTTAACTGCTTGGCTCACTGCAATCTTTCTCAGGAAAGGAGTACCTTTTGAAAATAGGGATGCACGACAACTTACAAAAATGTACTCAAATACAGTTCAATTTGTCTCCATTATTCTCCTTTCATAAACCCCGCTAAAACATCTGAACAAATTCAAGTTGCACAACAGCTGGATACAGTTTTGTACTATCACCCCAACAGTGAGGGATTTCTCCAAATGCAACACATCAGCAACAGCACTTCTTGAGATCTTGGGTGACAGGAACTGCAGGGCCTCCAAGGACTTCCACACAGTACAGGATAGAGAGAAGTTTGAACCAAAATACTTTGAAAACACTTTGGATAACTAAAGAGGAAGGGAGGGAAAACATGAAAAAGAAAAAAAGCATGGAGACCTCCCACAGAGCCAGAGGATGACAAAGTGAACAAACCAAATTTGGCTGTGGAAGACATTTGTCAAACCACTCATAAAAACCCATATAATATTTTACCTTTAAGTCTTAACAGTAAAGGTGCAATAAATGATGACTCAAATTTTTAAGAGTTGCAGACATTTAAGTTGGCAAACTAACACAGAACTTAAGTAACCCACAAATAATAAAGTGATTTGGTGTATGTGAAATCAGAAGTCATACTTGAAGATAGGTCTGTGTAAAACTTTCTGAAATTCCTGATACAAACTTGTTAACAAATGCAAACATTTCATGAATTAAGATACAGTTAGGTGCTTATACAGCCGTCTCCAGAATATTATTTTAAAACTGTATAGCCATTATGTAAATAAGAGAAAGGCATTAACCTCAATCATAGAAGGAAGATGGAGGCTGGGAAAGCTGAAATGTTTTGACAGAAGCCATGTAGTGCAAATAGCCCCATGGAAAACCAGCTCTTGGAGATTAAAGCCTGGATCATGAGGCCATATTTCTCCTTTCTGTATGAAACCCTACTTTTTCTTTGCTCATGTTTTATAAGCACTGGTGGTTTATATTTTTCAGTTTGTAGCTCTTAAATCTGCATAGTCCCATCCTATTTGAAGCCACCACCATTAAATGTGGTTAGAAACTGGAATTTTGACCTTGCAGCTGCACAACACAGGCATGCCACATAATAACATCCAATTTCACACAAGAAGTGGACACACCCCAGGAGCAGGTGCTTCAGGTCCTACAAAAGGATTTGCCATCTCTGAAGTCTAAGTCAGCATCCATAAAAGAACCGAGGTTTTCACACAAGAAATACTAATAAAGTTCTGTTTTATTTTTATACAGTCTGGCATTATTGCATTTCAGCTGACATAGGTATCAGCAAAATTATAAATATTTTTTATGCTTTCCTTCCAGCAAATGAAAGGCGCTTTGTAGCACCATTTGCCCCTTTTCCACCAAGGACTCCAACACACAGGGACTTCCCAGTCCCATCTAAAGTGTGGCGAGGAGACAGGGAGATGCAATTCTCATCCTACACCCAAACAGAGATAAACATAATCCCTTCCAATTGTTCACAAAACTACACTTTTTATTTTGGTAAACACAGATCAAGCTTGCATTTTCTCCTTCAGTTCAACATACCATAAGAGTTGTGCAACTCTTACAATTGAAACACCAAAGTTAAGAATATGTCAGGGCCAGACAATTGTTTAAAGTAGGTTTGACACAATCAGAGCTAATGCAGTGCAAGACACAATCGTGTCAGACAATACAAAAATGGAGAGAGCCATAAAAACAAATTGAAAACAATTCTCCTATAGTAAAAAATCAGTGCAAACACTTTTCCAAATCACCCTGCCTACCTAGATAAACAAGGATTAAAATGGAGTTATCCAAATGAGTTCATTTTAAACTATTTTGGCTGCCCTACATAAATAAAGCTTAGATACAAAGTTCATTACTAACTAGATCAAATCTCTTTTGAAGGGAAGATTGAACTCCTGAGTGTCTGTGGAAACTTCTACTGCTTGCAGACACAGCTCGACACATAACAAGACAAACCCTTAAAAGATGCAAGTTTCACTTTTCCCTGAAATGGCCACATCAATTTCTTTAAGATGAGGAGATACGAAAAAAAAAAATTACAAATTAATTAGAAAAATACCACATTTTTGCAAAGCTGTAGCTTTTCCCAAGACAGTTTGCAGGATGTGAATTCTGACCTATTTTAAATGCTGATGACAGCATTTTAGAATTCTGACAACTGCATTTTAAAACCTTTACAAATACACACACGGGGGTGGGAGGGACAGAGAAGAAGAGCTTAAATGTAGAGTGAAAATTCAGCTTGCCTTTTAAGAGTCCAATTCCTACATCCACAGTCAAATCTGCTCACTAGGAATGGTGTACGAACGATGTACAAACAGGGCTGTGCTGGCAGCTCCAGAACTGTTCATACCTGCAGTGTCCTACACAGACTCACTTTTGTTCATGGATGGATTTTTCCAAATGTTTTTTCAACTATATACATTGCATTAATTCAGAGACAAACTGCAAGGCTACACGGATTAACTATTCTCTCTCTTAAGACAGCTTCCTGAAACAAATTCGAACACTTTCAATTATTAAACAATTATTAAGCAAAATCTGTATACGGCAACTCCTTTGTTTTGAAGCCCCGTGTTGCCAGTGAGGGCTATTGAGCCTGCATAGAGCAGGGCATGCTCCCCCGTTCCTGCAGGTATGTCGCTGGGATGGCTCACACCGATAAAGACCTTCTGCTCAGGACAAAGCACACGTGTGAACGCTCTCACAGGCACCTCTCTGGCACACCAGTTAGTTCCGCTGCCCCCTGGCCCAGCGTCGAGGCTGCGCTCATCGCCATAACCGGCACCGCTGCGGTATCAGCGGCCCCGGGCGGACCCCCGCCGCCCCCCCGGCCGAGCCTTTGTGTCCGTGCCGACGCGAACAAAGACGGAGGGGCTCCCCGTCCGGGCGCGGCTCTGCCGGGACCCGCGGCTCGCACCCACCTTCGAAAGCTGCCTGCGCAGGCTGAAGCGCTGCACCATGGTCCATGCGGGGCCGGGCAGCGCGGGGCGCGGTGGGCGAGAGGCGGCAGCCGGCGGCGCTCAGCGGGGGCTGCGCATCCTC
>VWYP01014896.1:168753-193224 GCA_013400435.1 Pycnonotus jocosus | reverse complement strand
GCACCGCCCCGGCACCGGCAAGGCCCGGCCCTACGGGGCTCTGACGAGCGCTGCGCCCGCCTCAGGGCCCCCGTGAAGGGCGACCCCGTCCCAGTGCTCCCGCCGAGCCCCACCGGGCGCGGGCCCCGCGCAGCTCCCGCTGCCTTCGCACACTGTGGCACCGGAGTGTCAACTCTGCCACGGGAATCATCACAGAAGACCCTGTTGCAATCACTAGAAAATAATTCAAGAAAGTCTTTCTCTCTCCCCGCCATAAATATGCAATAAAGGTGTGTGGTAAAACAGGCGCACTTCCAGTTCTTCAAATGCTACGACAAGGGTGGCTTTCGGACCCTGAAAATGTTCTTCCTCCGCTCACAGCGCTGGTGAGTGAGGGACACAGCACAATCTTGCAGAACAGAGATTGCAGGGCTCTAACCTCGCTTTGCAGCAATGCTCTGAGGGGCTGCAGGAGTCCAGCAGCCAGGACACACACAGTGCCAGCCTGTGCTGTGTAGAGGAGGCCGGCTCTCAACGCATGGGCTCGGGAGCTGCCAGGATGTTCATACATGGAGGAGGTAAACCAAAAACCCCAAACACAATGAGTTCAAAATCCCTGGAAACAAGTCTGTTTCTGAAGCAGTCCTGTCTCAGCATTTTAGTTTTGGACTTTTTAGAATTTTATTTCCAACATATTTTGTAATTGCCTCCTGGATGCAATAGGAAGGCCTTCCTTTTTGCACTACACTGAAATGGCCATGGCATTGATCACTCCAGTACACGGCCTTACCTAAGCAGGAAAATAGTTTCTCAATAACTATCAGCAAAACTACTGGATAAGAAACAGCTCCCATGCCAGAACACGTCTCTGACGAGTCTTGACTCAGTGTCAGTGCTGGATTATCCAGGACTGTGCTGCTCACTAGCACTCTCCTCAGGCCTTAGCCTCACTGTGTAGCAAGTACTGGCACAGTGGCTAAAAGGGATCCCATTGCATGCTCCAGCTATGACAAATCTGGGGCCCCAGATAGCACAGTATGTACGGTTACGGTGTGTACCTGGCTTTTAGGAGGCAGTTGTGCATTGACTCTATACAAAATCCCTCACAATGGCAGGTACTAGGTAAGTACAGGTTACTGCCATGCATGATTGCATAGTCTTGCAGAAAAAGAAAGGTGCCTTAGGCCAGAACATTTGCCTTGTTAAGGAAAATAAGTTTCTAGCCTATTTTCAAAGTCATCAGGTGATCTGGACACTAGAGATGGAGGAGACATTTGCAGTTGGGCCATGGAAGGTTATGAGAAGGGTCAGTGTGGTTCTTTAAATAGACCTTGAAGGGAAAGTTACAAGAAAATTAAACAGAGGTGTTTATTTTATAACTGTCATCCAAAAGTAATATCATAGATGTACTCTTCAGCACCAAAATCCCAGCTGTGAAATGAGAGCAGGATTCAGTAGCATTCTGCCCCATCAGGAGTAACTCAGGGGTATTGAACGCAGACATGTTCGGTACAGGGGAAGTATTCTCTGCCAGAACTTGGGACTCCTTTTCAAAATGCTCTCCTTTTTTTGAAATATACAGAAAGAACATTACCCCGTTTAGCGATGACCACGGAGAGCTGCCAGCACAGAAAACTAAAAGGGACTGGGACACTAGAAACACCTCCTTGTACTGACAGAGGAGACACCAGATGCTCAGGGGATTCTGCATCTAGCAGCTGCATCCTCCTCCTCCCTGAATTGGGTCAGTACTTCTTGTTCTGCAGTTTGGCTATATTCAGAAGCCTCATGCACACAGTTTAACTCCTACTGCTGAAAATCCATATTGCCACCTTGAACAGCCTGTATGCCAGGAAAGCTCATGTGCCTACTGCTGCAGAGACCAGCAGGGCAAGTGTGTTGTGAAAGTGTGAGTGTAAGAGTGTGAGTGTGCACACGTGCAGTTAGTCAGTGATGCAGTGTGGGAGTCCATCACAGCACTGGAGTAAAATGCTGGAGCCTGGGCAGCCAGAACAGCCAGTTGGCCCTGCCACCTTATCTGCTGCACTCAAACCTCCCTGCTTCCAGGCTGCCTGACAGCAGATACCACTGGCTCTGGGTAATCAACCTCTCACTCGCTGGGCTTGCTGCCCAAGGTCCTGAGGACTAACTACCTCCACCGTCCTGCACCTGGGACACAAGGTGCCTCATTTCCTCCACAGGCACTCAGCTCTCCCTTCCCCACCAGGTTCCTGTGGCTCAGAGTCTGGGTCAGAGATAGAGATAAGGAATGGAGCCAGCTTGGCTGGGATATAATCCACATCAGACTGAGATGGGACTGCCAGATTAGCAAAATTGATGATAGCAACATATTCCTTTGTCTCTGGAGCCAAGGCCCCACATTCAGCATTTCCAAACTGATGATTATGATCTCCACATGGAGAGGTTAATTAATGGCTCCTGTTCTGAATACATGCAGCTCTTTGCCTTAGTCCCCTGTCTCTGGGCTATTGTCACTTTTTCCTCCCTAGTATTACCTTCCTACAGCAATTTATTCCTGTGTAATAGCTTGATGAATTCTTC
The DNA here is from genome assembly GCA_013400435.1 of Pycnonotus jocosus. Classification (NCBI taxonomy): domain Eukaryota; kingdom Metazoa; phylum Chordata; class Aves; order Passeriformes; family Pycnonotidae; genus Pycnonotus; species Pycnonotus jocosus. Next base: position 190,683 of record VWYP01014896.1, on the reverse strand, counting down.
CATTTTTATTCAGGAAGATGACGGAGAAAATCAAGATTTCAGTGAAAGGCACAAAATTTTATTTTCAAATTTAAAATTAACTTGACATAATGAACTAGTGCCTCTGCCTGATATACTTTCATGAGAACAAAAACCACAATTAGAATTAATCTTTTGTACAAAATACCTTGTAAGTAATTTTCCTTTTAAAAATGCTCAGTAAGAACAGAATTACTTGCTTTAATATCCGTGTCATTGACATCTTCTACAGCTTTTTACTTGTAGATCAAATACACAGTTTTTAAAAAAATATCTTTTAGCACCATATAAAGCTAGAAGAAATATGTATGTATGAATATTACATCAACACTTGACATATGTAAATGAACAGGAAGGCATCTTCCTGATAATCTCTTACAGATGGACCTTTTGAGATAACCAACAGGAGAGATATCTTCTTGCTGCAGAAGGTTTGGAAGATTAAAATGTCATGTCTTGAAACCTACATGCTCTCACGATCAACCCTTTCAGTGTATTTTATATATATTCCAAAATAAAACACTTAAAGATGCCTCAGTGTTGTGGATCCATTACAGTGAACCCCAGGTCTTTGCATCCAGCAGGGTATGGGCTGCTGTAGGACACAGAGCTGGAGTTCTCTCCGAGTTCCCTTCCCGCCGGTTATCGCAGTCACAGAGCGTCCCGCGCGCTCTCCAGGCGCGGCCCCGCGGCGCCCCCTGCGGGCCGGAGCGCCGCTGTGCGGCCCGAGCGCCCGGGAGCTCCAGGGCACGGGCAGAAGCCGCCGCATCTGCGCCGGAACAGCGACCGCACCGCCGCCACACCTGCACCTCCGCCAAAACGCCCCTGCACCCTGTCACTGACTGCGGTGGCATTTCACAGACCATCTCATTCCACCCCGCTGCTGTGGGCTGGGACACCTTCCACGAGACCAGGTTGCTCCAAGCCTCATCTAATCTGACCATGAACACTTCCAGGTTTGGGGTATATCAAAGCCCTTCACCTTTAAGGATCACCAGAAACTCACATATTTAAAAAATGCTATGTCCTCCTAAGAAAATTCTCATTAAATTCACAAATGAAGTTGCTTGAGAGGAAAAGAGAAGCCTAAATCCCCTACCACAGCACCTTAGCTGCTGACAGGGGCTGCAGCCACCACCAGCACAACGTTGCCTCTCTCAGTCCCGAACACTGCTAACCCAGGCCTCCATGCCTGCTTCAGTTTAGGCAGCCTTACTTTGGGTAAGACTCACCTGTCCTGCCCACATTCAGTGTTGGCAGAAAGTGGGACATGGGCATAGCACTTCTTAGAGTAAAAATTACTTCAGTTTTTTCAGGGACTGTACTTCTGTTCCTGGCCAGCACCAGTTTGCTGCTCAAGTACAGCAGATTTCCACTTCTCATCAGAAAAGTCAAAGCATTCCCATACTTGTAAAATATTTGAACATGCCCCAGTAAAATATCCTTCCTTCCTGCACACTATTTGGAACTGGGAGATTAGATTAGTTCTTTTATTCACGACTTCCACCCACAAACTGCACAAGGCAGATAAACACACCCAAAGTCAGCTTTTAGAGATCCAGAACATACTGTTCATAGCCACAGCAGACTTTCTACATGGTTTTAATGTTACAAAAAACTCTATATTTTGCCCTTTCACAGGTGGTTGTCCCAGGTGAACTGCATGGTGTTTAGGACAGAACAATTTGCAAAAAGTTCCTGGCAAATAAGTTACCACTAAGACAATTTACAGTTGCAGAGAAATTGTTCATTCTTTCACAACTATGCTACATATACTGAAAGGATGGCACCTTGCTATCTTGTTTATGTTATCATACAGTGTGCAGACCAATGTGAGCACTGGGAAGTAGTTACTGTAAGTAATTAAGAAAAGCAAGCTTATTGCTGGTAGGTTTTTGATGCCCACAGGATCAACATCATCTGGAAAATATTGATGCAGCTGCAAGCTGACAACTGTAAACTTATGCCAAAAGTACATGTAGCCATTTTCTAAAATGTGGACATCAACAGAATATAGATTAAAGATGATAACCAAAATCCAAAGATATTTCAAATATTTATGAAAACTTATTAGAAAAACTGACAAGTGGATGAGGACATGTGGAGTTCTGTCAGGACACAGTAGGACTGAAGTGACTGGAGCCTTGAGAAGCTGCTCTATGAGAATCCCACCACAGGACAGTAAATCCTTTCTCTCAGCATTCCTGTAGCCCTAAGACAGGCAAATGGCAACCTGAAAACGTCTGGGCCTATGGAGGCAAAAACCTGCAATTCCACCAAATGACTTCATATTAAATTAATCCAGGTTGGTCTGTCTTCTCAGTGATGCCACAAGGTGTCAGCCAAGGGCTTCCACCAAACATTTCAAACCAATTCCCTGTCCAAAACCCAGACTGAACAACCTGACCTCACTACAGCCATGCCCCAACACCAACACTGGTGTCATGCCCAGGTGACAGCAAACTGTACAGGGACCTCAGTAGTAAAAATCACAATGAACGAGGTTCCACAAGGCCAGGTGCTGGGTCCTGCACGTGCATCACAGGCATGGATAAAAGCTCATGTGGACACAACTGCTCATCAAAGTACCAGTAATTTCGTATCTCTCAAACACCAATACTGTTCTGGTCTTGACACACAATTAATTACCCCACAAAAAGCTCTGTAAGTACACAAGACCCAAATGAGATCCATGCAGGCTCAATCATTTTCAAACAACCACAATCCTGATTTTCTCAGCTCAGTGGGTTGCCTCTACAAGGAAAGATCTATGCAAAAATATTTAGACTGCTTGAAATAAAAGCACAACATAAGTATCTCAGTAAGATTTTAAGTATTACACTTTCAGTGCTATGACAATCTCATTTCTTAGCTTCTATACAAAGCCTAACAACATGTGGCAGGATTATTACACATGCAAATATATGTAAATGAGGTATTCAGAAAAATCCAATCTGTTGTTTTGGGATAACTTTTTGCCCTTCTATTTCAACAAAAAATTGAGAAAACAGAGAATGGAACAATACTGTGAGCTAAAAACATTTTGTGTGCAGAGGATTATTAAGCATTTATTCTCCCTTATGCCACAAAGTACTCAATGTCTTTCATTCCCACTGAGAGTGAAGGACCTCAGCACCACAGAATCAGGCTCAACCAAAACTCATTATTCTGCAGAACAATACAAACATGAGTTAACACAATGTCAACCTATTTACAGACAAAGTTATAACAGCACCAGAGTTTTCCACTTTTGCCTGAAATGGACTATCACAGCCCTTTGCTAAACTCTGACAGCTCCTCCAGGCTTAATCCTGTTCTTCACATAAACCAGTGCTTAAAGCAGAGTCTGTATTTTGCTTTTGTTCTATGGTAAGAGAACCTTTAAATTCTCTGAACAGCCCCGAGGGCCAATGCAGTAACGCTCCAGCCTGGTCCCAGCATCCAGGGTCCAACCTTGGCCCAGGGGCTTTGCAGAACAAACAAGAAATAAAGACTCCTGTCTCCAAAACTTTGCAGCATCCACACATAAAACACAGGCAGGGAAAAAAAAAATACCAACACCTAACCAAACAACCCCTCACTTCAGTTAACAATACAACATTTTGAGATCACCTTCCTAAGCTTTCTGGCACTGTATTTAGTGGTGGAGGTTGTGTGTATGTGTAATGGGGTTATAGATATGAAAAGGAAAGTGTAGGTGTATCTAATCAGGAGACAGCTGGAAACTGACCCTGCCATATGAAATAAGCAGGCTGGGGAAAGAGGAAGCTTCTGAAATAGGAAAAGTGAGGCCTAAGAAGACATCTGACATGCCAGAAGCTCCAGATAGGAGTGAAAGACACACGTTGGCTACAGCTATTTTTAAAAACGCAACATAAATGACAAAACGGTGCCCAGTACATGAAGAAAGATGATTTCCATCTGGTTCATATTGCTGGAACAAAGACACCGGGGAAAAGGGGGTGAAAAAACAGTGACTGGACAGGAGCTTTCAGAAGTTTAAACAGTCCAACACAGAACAGAGGCAAGACAAACTGATATCAATACCACATCTGTTCAGCAACTTTTCCTCTTACACAGCATTCTGCATGTGATGCAGGCAGAAGGGGACTGAGGAGCAGGCTGGAGAACACAGCTCCTAGAGCTTCCCTGCTCTGAGCCCTGCCTTTCCTCAACAGCCCCATGAGGGGCCTGAATTTATTAGTATACCAAGGAATTACAACATTTCCTTTTGTGCTTTTGCAATTTACCTCATGGACACGGCCAGGATCATAAGAGTTTTTTTGCTTTTCCAAACTGTTCAGACACAGCACCTACTGTTAAAAAGAAAATGTAACAGCATTGAGCAGGACCAACCCAACAAGCAAATAATCACAAGCTTTAGCCAAGCTCAACAAAGCATTTATGTAGGCAGCATCAAGCATAAACTCCAATCACTGTACAGCCTCGCACAGAAGGATGAAGCTCAGGGCTTGACTCCACAAAACACAGAAGATATGGAAATCGTCTGGATGTGTTTAACAGGTCTTAAGCTTCAGTTGTAAGCTAGACTGAAGTCTGTGGGCTCCTGCTCATCCATGCCTGACAAAACAGTTCTGCAACAGGTAATGCTCCTGCCATTCCAATAAGAAGCACTGACAATTTCACAGCAGCCCACAAAAGCATATGGAATAATGCTCTGATAAAATAAGCCTCTGATAAAATATAACTGAAAGATAATTTCTCAGCAATCCAAGTCTGCTGACTTCCTACATCTACTCATAGCAAAACCTTCTGCAGTCACAGTCAAATCTTGCAAGCAGTAACTGCACAGCACACAAGGGTGTGCAGTGCCTGCAGCTCCCTGACTGAGCCCATTACCTCCCACTTCCATGGCCTAGTGAGCAGGTACAGAGCCTGTGAAGCAAACAAAATGTCCATTACTATTCCTAAGTGTCATAAATCTGAATACTAGGGAAAAAAGAAAGAAAGGAAAGCAGAGCAGGAATTTCTGCCACAAGAGCAGTGCCAACACAGCAACACAGGTGACATCAAGGCATGGGCACAGCCCTTTGCAGTTCAACATCTGTTACCTGACAGGGCAGAGGAGCCCCAGAACTGCTGGCACACATCCAACAGCAAGAGGAACAAGCTGTGTCACAACAGAGGGAGGCACCAGCAAAGCAAACAATGAAGGAAGACAGGAATCAGAAAACAGTTATATTGCTTGACAACAAATCCTATGTTATGTAGTTCTTGTAATTATTAAATCACAACTTTTCCATTCTATGCATTGTTTCTCTGTTCCTTGTAACTTGTGTAGTCCATATGCTTACAACAGATGGATCAATGCTGTAGCTCAGTGACATTTTTCTAATTATAGATGGATTTATGAAATTCTTAAATAATTTCAAAGGAAATACTCCCTGCTGAGAGAAGGTGAGTCAATGTAGCTTCACTGTCAGCAGCAAACATCAAAACCAAGGAAGTGAAATTGGTGCGATTTTATTAAAGGGAAAAGGTCAAAAGGAAAATTTATTTGAAAGATAATATCACAAAAAGCTGAAGGAGACAAATAGGCTAAGTGTTGAGAAAGTAAGCACAAAACAACAAAAAATTAAGTGAAAGTCAGATGTAGAGACAATCCATACAGGCTTGGGGGACCTGGGGGTCCAAAGGACTCTCAACCCTCTCGATTGAGTGTAATCTGCCAGACCCTTAAAAAAAGGACTTCTATTTCTTAAGCTTCATTATGTAATTTAGTCTCAGCAAGGTTAAATAAAACAGGAGAATTTAGGATTAAAGTAATGCTGTGTGAAACAGCCTCAGATACCTCATAACTTAAAGACAGTGTTTAAAGTTTAAATTCACATCAAATTTTCAGTTTGCTCAAACTCTCCTGCCCATCTTTCTTCCCTCTGCTACAGACTACCCACTAAAAAACAAAAGCTAGTAACAGAAAACAGGCACACGCAACACAATTTCTGTACAAGAGACTGAGACTCACATCTCCCTCTCATTTTAGGTCTCAATTCTCTATAGCAGCATTTCCTTGGCCAAGTTACTTTAGACCTACAGTATACATTGTTATTGTCTGTCAGGAGACGCACAAATATTAAAAAGCAGCTGGAAATTCACTAAGCTACCAAGGGTCAACTGATCACAGAGGTCTCTGATGTTTTAGTCCCCAAAGGAGGCCTTTCCTTCCTCATTTTGTTTTCCTCTTTCAGACTCCAGTCCTCCTCTCTCCTCTCTCCACCACAGAGGGGAGGAAGCCCGTGCAGACCCTCTTCCTCAGGCCACCAAGGGCACAGCCAGCAGCACCGAGATGAGGATGGTTCCCCGCTGGGGTGACCACCTGACGAGGCCAGGGACCCTCCCTCCCAGGCACTCCTCTGTACCGCACGCTGCTCCAGAGGAACGGCAGCTGCAGGGTCAAAGTGGCTGCTTCACCTAATCACAGGCCCTTATATGCCAAAAACTGACTCCTAAATTTGTTCTCACAGCTGCAAGATGATGTAGCAGAATGCTATCAGATTAACAGTCCTCATTTTTCCTGTCACTCCTGCCAAGTGATCCCAGTGACTTCCAAACCTTGCACACTGAATCAGTACAAAATTTTTGAGCATGGACTCCCAATACATGTATGCTTATTTATAAACTATATATAAGTACTACCCAATTAATACAATACACTTATCTTAAAACATACACAGAAACACAAACTATAAAGGAAAAGAAAGATAAAATAAACCAAAAAGTATTTTCTTCCTACGCTCCAGTGGACTGTCCTACCCACACTCCACTTTGGAAACCACCAATCTGGGAAACCATTTCATCAAACAAGCCGCATAGTTGGGAGAAAAGACACTTCACTCCAGGCCTTTCCCCATATTCCTATGTTATTTACCTAATATGCTTAGGCCTGTTGAATCTCCTTGCTCATACATAAAGTAAAGGGACTACAGTTTTAAATCAACAAACTAGACCTTGCTTTATAAACTTCTGTTGCTGGATTTGGGTACAAACTCAAAAAATCTAACAATTTTCCCTAAAATTCTCCTGAAACAAACATTGTGAGTTCACTTACAATTAGGAAAGAGGCAGTACACAAATACACCTGAAGCTATTACAAGGTTTTTTTCCGAGGACTCTCAATGGCTTGACTAACTGCAAAGTTAACCAGCCCAGGAGAGCGCATGCTTTTCACAACTACTTTATTAGTATCTCTGTTGTTTCAACAGTTGGAAAGAAGCAAAAGCTTCAGATACTGCTCCAGGCAGACTCCTTCAATCTTTGTTGCAAGAGGAAACAACTTTTTAAAGTGTATCCAGCCTTCATAGACACCTTTATTATGAAAGGCTGTTTTTCAGGGGACTCTCTGAACCAGTGTCCCGAACAAGCTAAAATCACCTAATCAGAAAGCTAGTCTTTCAAAAAGCAAACAAAAAACCCCCTATCAAACTCCAAGAATGCTTCAACTAAATTGATCTGGGAAAGGGGAGAAATGGTAAGACAAATACTGCTTCTTGATATCATCAATAAGCTGATATGCACAACTTTTCAAGAACACGTCACAGAACGGAGATTGTAATTTCACTGAATGCTTTTCCCAGACAGGCAGGACAAACTGAAGGAGACAGCAGTGATCCCTCACCAGCAGAGCAGCCAGGCTTATCTAAATCACATACAGACAACCCAGCACTGAGGGGTTGGACAGCTGTGCAGGCTGCAGCCCATGTTCCCAGAGCATTCACAGCCTAAAAGATCAACAGCACCATCCACTCAAACTGGAATTCTTTGTTTTCATAAAATACATAAGAAAATGAGAGAGGAATTAAAAAAAAAATCTAGGTAAATGGCAGGTTTTGTTGCAGCAACTAGCTAACTGTTGCTAAGGAGGGCTACTCTGGCTGCTGCTCGACCCATCATTCCTTGTTTGACTGTGGTGTGCCATCAAAAACAACCTAATGTGTTTCAAGAGTAGTTCTCATTTCCCTGATCAAGTACATATAAAATCAGCCACCTGCCATGTGAGAAAATGACTAATGCCTGCATCTTTTAAGCTCTTTGCTTCACCACTGAAGCAGCTTTTGAACACAGCACCATTTGAATTTGCTGAAAGAAACCTGCTTTTCAAAACAAGATTTCAAAGGGCTTAAGAAAACACAAGGAGATGATAAAGATCAAAGGTAAATCTGAGTAACTTACTGCTGCTGCTGTGGCCTCCTCTCCACCTACATAGATAGAAGAAGCAATCTCCATCACAGACAAGTTTGTGGGAGCATCTGTAGTGGATGATGATCTGGGCCGACCCGATTGAATATCCTGAGCAGACCTTCTGTTGATCTGCGGGCTTCCTTTTGGGGCGTCTCCCTTGCCCCACCTGCTGTGCAGGCTGGTCCCTCTCTTCATTTTGGGTGGCACTCTGATCTGCTGAAGCACCCGGTTCAGAGCTGTGGGGTGGGTGGAGACACCATCAATTTCAGCACAGACGCTTTGGCTTTCCAAATCCAGGTCAGGCTCCAGCTCAGCCTGAGCTTGCTGGACATCATGAGGAGAAACAGACGACCTCCTGCGCTGATGCTGGAACAGGTGCTTCAAGCCTTGACCAATGACATTAATGTTCTCCAAAGCATTATGCGTTATTTTGGATAATTTTTGCTCTGATTCATGTTGTTTTTTGGTCTCTTGATCTTGGGATTTGCCTCCAGGATCAGGGTCATCAGACAACTGTTCAGTGCCAGACGGCTCCATTGATGACACCCAACAAGTTTATTTGACTATTCATACATAAAAATGTCCCCTTTCTTTAAAAGGCTTGTGTTTATTTTGAAAATGCCAAGATTGCCAGCCAATTAGGTGTGTAATTGCTTCAAGAGTGACTACACATGCAGCTGTGCCACGGTGATCTCATGCTTATCTAATGTTAAACAAAAGAGCAGTCATTATTATACATCCATGCAGCAAGTGTGGGTTAAAAATCCAATGCGCAAAACATGCCGTTAACAAAAAAAAATGTATCAGTCCTTGGAGCACCCCTCCACGTGGCATTAGTTGCATTTAGGCTGTATGCAGAAGCTGAAGCTTGTGTGAGACAAGTCACTTACTCCCTGGGGGAAGAAGCCCAGCACAGGGGATGCAGGAAAGCAAGAAAGGTAAAAAAGCTGTTCAAAAGGGGGAGAAGCAAGAAGAAACCAGTGGGGTTTTGTTTATTAAGAACAAGCCCATAACAACATCTAACAGAACATGAGTTAAACTTCTGAAGAGCATGTTAGTCACTTTGCCAGAATTAATTTTGCTTTTTGACAAAGATCTGATAATAAGACCCTAATTTAACAGTACACATGCAAAAACCCAGAACATTTCCAAATGAGTTATTAGTTTCCAAATTCATTTCCAATTTTCCAATGAGAAATGGCTTATTACAGCCAGCATCCATTGATGGCACTGGAAACTAGACGTGAAAATGTGTCTTCAAGCAAGAACAGGCAAGTGAAATGCTTTCAATTGGCATTCTCTTGTCCATAGCTCTCACAGGAAACAAGAATGCCTTTTGTAAAGTAGATTAAGCAACCAATCTGCAAAGGATCAGCACCAGGTATGTACAGTTCAGCCTCTGGCACAGGAACTGCACAGCTGTTCTTGGAGAGCTCAACCCGAGTCATTCCCTGGGTTCAGGCAGGACTGGATTATACAAGAGTGCAGCTCAGCACTCGTACAGCAACAACTATGGGAGAAGGTCAGCAAAGATATGGGGAAGGAAGGGAGGAAGGAAGGACACAGTAACTGAAAGAGCTTTACATCAGCATCATGAGATCACATGCTTAGAAGCTGATCACTGTTTTTTGCAGGAGAAGACTTTGATTGGGCTTCTATAAATACAGAAATCAGCTCACAGAGGTCTACCTCAATCTTGGCAGAAAGCAGTTTGTGCTTTAGAAAAGAATTATTTGAAACTCAGCATATTTGGGATTTCAGAGTGTTCATTTCTATGTTAAAACAGCTGCAGAAACATAATGCATGGAGTTTACAATTGGAGTGCTCTCAATTTTGTGCATCTGAAGCCTAACACAATGGGTTAAAGAGATACTCCAAAATGCTTTCCAAACTGCCATCCAAAAATATCAGAAAAGCTTCCCCTCTCTCTCTCTCTTTTTCAAGTGTCACTGCTATCAGTTGGAGGCAAGAAGAAACCCAGTACTTACAGAAAGCAGAACACTGGAATTATGCAGGATTTTATCTCAGTACTTTGAAGATGCTATAAGCATTGAGTCTAAATATACTGGCGAGTTTAATCAGTAACACATTAAATGCAAAGGAATAAATTACATCCAAGAAAAATATATTTACCCACATTCATGTAGCAATTGTGCGGCAGAAGAAAATAAGATGTGCCAACAACATACTTATATACTAAACACTTTCTTAAATGACTTCAAGTGCCCTTATGTCTAGTGGTATGATTTCACTTTTGAGCTTGCTCTTTCTTAATCTTTTGGGTTTTATTTCCCTCAGGTAACAGGTATTGCAGAAAGTTCGACTACAGGTCTCCACTCAATTTATGTTTTGGGACAAAAAATTGGAAAACCAGATGCTCATTTTTAACCAACAGATCAAATGGTTCAGTGAACAAAACTCACCATGTATAAAGGCAAGAGTCCCAAAACTATTTGGCGTATAAAATACAAACCTGACAGCTGACCCATAACTGCCTTTTTCATTTTAGCTAATTCACTCAGTATTTATTTTTCAGTCAGGACTTACCGAAGAACTGCAGTTCTTTTCTAAGATGACCAGTATACTCTCCAGACAGGATCTCTGTGATCTCTTGCATACTCTCTATCCACATTATCACTGGTAACGCTCAAAGAACACCACTTGAGCCTAACTGGAGTTCCATCACTATCTGCTAGAAAAAACTACCCTGCTTAAATTAACTCTATGGCAATTTACAAACCAACCTGAAACAAACCAGACTACAGTGAGCTCATAAACAAGGCATGGCCACCCTGTATATTCTGGGATAGATTTCTGAAATTATATGGCCTCTGAGAGGCTCCTAGTGGGAGCTTTGTAGTAATCTCCTATTTCTATTTCCATAGGATGGGTCTGTTGCAAGCCTGAAATGAGCTTTGCAAATTGCACATCTGGTATGAAGATCCTTACAACTACTAATTTGTTCTAGTATCTAGTTTTTGGGGAAAAAATACTCATAAGTGTGAAGAACTGTGAATCTTCAGAATTAATCAGCACACTTATCTGCATTAAGATTCAACTTTTGTGCTCGCTTTTGTTTTCTCTACTTACAACCACCCTTATATCCTGTTAGTAAGAGGAAACAATACTTAACAGCATAAAGTTCAAAACCATACATTTCTTATTTGTACAAAAATATACTACATCAGGAACAAAATTCACAATTCCATATACAGCCTACTGAGCAGATATAAGATTATTACATCACAGAACATTCTAATACAGTCCTTCATTTGTGCAATTATTTCCCAGGAGCCCTGGGAAACAAAACAGTTCAAAAGGAAAAACTGGCAAAACCAACATTAGATAACAGTGAAAGGATAAACTTGTACTTGCCTCCATCATTTGCTCTTTAGCATGGCTGACCCACAGCAGTCCCTCCACTGAACAGAACTGCAAAAGAAATTTGGTATGAGATACAATACTGGAAATGGAATGGAGATATATATAAATAACAGTGAGAACATGATTCCAACTTTAAAATTGGGGGGTTTTTTAGTAATTTTTTTTTCCATTGAAATGCAAGTGCCCCTGGAAGCTGTCCTATTTTAACCTCTTTCAAATAACTGAAGGGACACAAATATGACTGAAGTTAAAACTGAATCTTATAATCAAGAAGATCTTGAGAAGGAGCATTTTGTCTTGGAGTTTATGACCACTACCACATGCTGAAAGCAGAGGAAGATGCCAGAGCTCCAGCCTGCAAGGTCAGTCTGCACCATATAGATTTTATTCTCTTCTCCTTTTTAGTCATTCAACGCTCCCAGCACAGGCTAAACAGATGGCTCTTGTTTACCTGGTGTTTACCTTGTTTACCTCACAGGAGGCAAAAGCTGTGAGCACTCAGACACACTTGCACCTGCCATAGGCCATTGCAGCGGGCAGCTGCTGCCTGTACACTGCTGCAAAGTGTGTACCCAAACCAAAGGCCAGGTGCTTGCTACGAGGTGACAAGAGGACAGCTGAGAGCAGACACGGTGACTGCATTTCTCTAGCCAGTCTCATGGACTATTCTGAAACACAGCCAGATCACCCGGATCTTCCAAAGACGATAATTAATTCAACAATTAATTAAACAGGGAGTACACTATGCTTCAGAGGAACACTACAAGAACTCTGCAAAATTGGGGTATTTTGACTGTTTTATTCCACATCAGATTCCTATCTCCAAGACAGCATGACAGGAAGAAAAGGTTACTCAGATCCACTGAAGTGGTATGCTAGAATATGAACAAAATGGTGATAGCAAGTATTAAGAACTTAGAAAAAATGAATTAACACATTTTTGAAAAAGATCTTCATATAGAAGACATTCCATTTCTATACTAGCATGAGTGGAGAACTAAGCATAATGTGTGAAGTATTGGTCACACAAGGGGTCACTAACAGAACTTCAGTCACTCTATTGGTCATTTTTTTTTTTTTTTAAATTTTAATGTTACTTTTCATTTGTAGTAACTGTAAGAGCTTTTGTCAGCAAGGTATTCAGAAATACGAAGGATGACCTACAGCACTACAGGACCTACAGATCAGCAGCTGGTTGTGGCTCAAATTGTTTCACAGCTGCCATAGTTCAGAGTCTGTGTCCCAAAGTGCCCACAGGTGCGCACTGAGAGGCATTACTTTGTTATTGGTGTAACACCTTGGGATAAGGTTAAAGAAAGGCAGTAGACAGAGAGGGTACACAATTACTCCAAAATGGTGTTATCAAAACCTCCTGTCTGATGCTCTCGCCACAACAGCTGCAGAAACAGGAACTCAGTGAGCTTCAGCAAGGATTCATCAGAATACAAGCAATTTCACTCCCACAGTTAAAATACTGCATTTTGCAAACAGAGAAACTACCTCTCCTAAAGGAAAAGACTGAAGAAGTGTTATGCAAATATTCAAAACAATGGGTCTTCCACAAAGAAAATAATGGACCTAATTCCTTGAAGCATCTCAAATATTTTTGTGATCAGTTGCACTTCTACTATTGACTTTTCCTATTAACATTCACATTATCTGGATCTGATTTTTTAGTCTCTGGAAAGAGACTAGGCCACAGCAAGAATTTCAGCAGGATCTTTTCAGGAGAGGAAGGGGTGGAGGAGAGAGATCAAAGTTGCTCTTATCTCCTCATTGCCTGTCTGCCAAGAGACACTGCCACTTTCTGTGTGTCAAAGCTGACTCAAATGTCAGGAACAAGAGAACTACAAGTGGAAATACAGGAATTTTCATTCCACTTCCAAGGGAAGACAAAAGGGTATACTACAGCTATTTCTGGCATTAAAGAGAGATTTCTAAGCACGCTAGTAATACAAAGAAAAGAAGAGATGGCCTCTCATTTTAACTCCTAGCAGAATTATCTGTGGTAATGCCAGCAGAGAAAGTGGCAAGATTTAGCAACTCTGGTTCTAAAAGAAAGGTTTATTCCAGGCTTGCAGTTGTAAGGAGATTAAAGCAAGTTAAATTAGCAGGCTTGTAAAGAAAGATATCATCTACCAGCAACCCACACCCCACACTATGTGTGATTTTAACATGTGCTTTTAGCCCTGAATTTTGGAAAGTATCATATTTACAATGACTTGTGAAAGAAGAAAGTAGAACTAACCTCGCACAGAGTGGTAAAATACTCCCCCTGATGACTCAAAACCAGTTCTTTCTACCAGTATTGTTTAAAACGTGACACAAATCTGGCAACAGAGAAATTCCAACCAGAAGTCGACAGTCATCACTAACGCTCTGACCGTTTATGCTGCTCAACCACTGACAGCTTCATCTTGCTCTTCAGAAGAAAACTCTCCCTCCTGACCCTCCTTAAGGCTGGTAGTCTAGAGAGCCTTTACTTAAGTGCAACTCTTAAAAAGTTGTATTAGTATAAGAATAGTGGCCTTAATCTGGGCCTGGTTTGTTTACAATGCATTTTCTAATCAAGCATTAGCACATTCCTCCCTGCAGGACTACAAATAAAATGTTCAGGTTGCTCAAAGACTGCTTGAAGTCCTGCAGTCAGCACTCGCAGGAGGCTAGGAGGTTCTATCAGTAAAAGACTACCCCCATCCACACCTCCTTACCTGCTCTCAGTGTTAAACACCAGCTATCAGCTGTCAACAGAAACAGGAGACATGCATAAGATGTTTCTGACAACTCGTTACAGACACTTCTCCCAGTCCCAAGCAGGTTCAAGCAGAGCTTGAGACAAAGAACAGTATAACTGCATTCTTATGTACCCTAACAGGTAGCAATAGCATCAGCCTGGCCCGTGTATCTCACAGACATCATGTGAGCAGAGCCAGGGGCACCTGCCCTGCAGCATGCACACATGCATCCAGGCCTCTTTTCAGGTGCCAAGGAACCAGCCCAGCACAGTCACAACTCCCTATTCCCCTCAGAGCCAACACCATTTGGAACACGACCCATGTTAGCCATTCATCGAGTGCTACCACATGGACTTGTGAATCCCCTGCTTCGCTCACTTTTTGGACTTCTGCAATAAAAATACTGATGCATATCTCCTTTTCTTTTCTTCTATTTCCTTTTTTTGTATTAGAGCTTTTTATGCATTTTAGAGACACACACACAAACTGCACAAACACAGCACAGCAAAGCAGCCACTCACAAATACGCTGCTCTTCAATATCCACCTCCACATCCAGCTGCACAGAGAGAGCAATTTGATATAAAGAAATTTGGCTTGACTACTTTGTTGCCAATGGGAATCAAGTAGTCATGCATTTAAAGCCTCAGCCAAAATCAGAATGTTTCCTCCCACATTCATGGCAGAGTCCACATTAAAAAAAAATCCACAAAACTTTACCCAAAGCAGCAAAAAAAGGAAGCAGTCTTATTTGAAATAAGGCTGAATTTCAGCTACCACTGAGAAGGTGTAGGTGAAGTAATCAGAGTCAAAACCAAGACCCAAGTTAATGGCTCCTTACAGACCCATTGTGCAACTTGGATTTCCACCAGAACACCGGTTTGCTTGCTGCAGAGCAGCTTTGCAGCTGGTGCAGCCCCAGTACAGGTACGTGGGTGGTCACAGAACACCAGCTACACAGGGTGGGTCCTCTCCAAGTGCAGAGCTTCCCATTTCCCCTTGTTGAACCTCGCAAGGTTCCTGCCTGCCTATTCCTGAAGCCTATCCAGGTGCCTCTGAATGGCAACACAATCGTCAGGTCTATCAACATCATCTATAAAGTTCTTCACCTGGCCCTATTAATATGTTATTAATGAAGAGATTGTAGAGTACTGGATCCAGTACTGCTCCCACAGACTGGAATTGCATCTGAAACATTTAAAGGACTTCAGTAAACCAGAACCAAACCCTTCAGCACAACAAACCAGCTAAGAATTAACTCCTGCAGCAAAAGCACGACCAGCACGAGAACTGCTCTGCAAAGCACCAAGTAGCCACTGATACGGCCTCCCCCTCTGCTCCTCTTACCACAGGACGCTCTGCAGCCCAAGCAGTCAAATCTCACAGGTATGCAATGCAAACTAACCACGTTCTTCTGCTCTGCAAAGGCTCACATATACACAGTATCTTCCTCTACAAAGCATTTAATATAAATCAAGAGCATCCAGAGCTAGAGACTACCCCAGCTGAAAGCCAGCACAGGGAAGGACCACAGCCTCATGCACGTTGGAGGGACCAGCTTTCACCAACAGAGCTTTTGCCTCACTAGTCAGCCATCACTGGCCTGAATAGGCTAAGTTCAGTTTTAACAGATTCTGACCCAAAGCCGCTCTTTGCTCTTTTCTCCCATTTTAACTGCTCTTCAACCTCAGGATCACAGCGAGAACACTCGCTGTTCCTCACAGACAAGTGACACCACCCCTTATGACCGTGACCCACTAAAGTGTGGGATGCTTGTTCAGCGGGCAGTGATTTACAAACATGGAGTGCTACAGGTGCAGCAGTTCCAGTGATCACAGAAAAGGCCACAGTCCTTTTGCTCAAAACTAGTATAACTAGGAATCAAGAAAAACACATTTATTTGCCCTCAGGATAATCACCATGGCAACTGGCTTCCAGGAAAGTAATAGCCAACATTTCAGTACAAAGGCCACTATGGGATTTGTTAAGGATACAATCAGCTCACACAAATCCAAAATATACTGAAATTTGCCAAATTTATGCCTGAAGAAACTTTAAGTAGGTATCTGCAAACTTCCTGTCATAACCCATCCCACCAGCTGAAACAACGGCAGTACCACTCATCTCAACACTGCGGGTATTTTAATGTTCTTTGAACTTTTTAGATCCTGTATAACAATTTTAATGCACTCTCTAATGTACACAATTTCACCTTTCAGACCACTTCTTTACATCAAAAGAAAACTTTATCTTATACTCAATCTTCTTGTCACTCTACACTTTGGTATTCACTTTTAGTTATATGAGTTTGAATAATTAAACTGCAATATTTACATTTTTCATGAAACTGAATATTTTACAAAGGAAGGTCAACATCATCTTACAGTTAAGGAAATAAAGACTAATACTGTTTAGGGATGTGCACTCAGGGAGACCTGTGATCTACGTATTCTTACAAGTATTCAGAGATATTGCAGGAATTGTTCTATTTTCACAGAATGGCAGCTTTTTTGGGAAATGTGCACACCATTAAGTGATAGAATTATAGAGATCACAACTTATTTATATACAATAAAAAAATGCACCAAGTTGGTTTACAGAATCACATCCTTGGTACACTGCAGAAAGCACCACTAAATGGCAATGGGCAGCTCAGCAACCCACTGCACTCCTGGTATGCTCCTACAGTTTCCATGAAAGCAGCTTACAGGAAACAAGGCTCCTCCTTTCTGCCCAATGGTACTTTTGGACACTGCCACAGCCAAACAACAGTGCCTAGGCAGACTGAGAAACACATTTAAAGTGTGCTGCACCAACTTCTGCCCACTTGTAACAAAGAATCTCGCCAAGACACCAACCCCTGGCCCCAGCTCTGCTTGTAGGCAACTGATGGAGGAATTCCTTCAGCACATATCAGAGGGTCCCTCCCAACCTCAGCACTTCGCTGCGCGTCAGGGTTCACACCAGCACTGCAACACGGCCCATTCTGTCCTCCTGTTACAGGAACACCATCAGGCTGTTTCAAGTCAGACAGAGAGGTAGGTCAGATCTGTGTCCCTCCAGTATCATCTCAGCCTGAATCACTGGAGCTTATCAACAAAAGCACCGTGTGTTGTCTGCTAAATACATCCTGTACAGCAAGTGGCCTGATGAATTATTCAGTCCAGTAGCTACTTTCAGCACAATTAGATTTCCTTTTTAAACAAAACCCACTAATGAATGCCTCTTCTGGAAGCCAGAGAGGTGTTTGTTGGGCAGCCTTTCACTGTAACCCACCATTAACTGACAAGACCACCACTGCCCTGGAACGCTGGCGTTTACATTACAGAAGGGATAACCACGGTCCAAGTAGCTTGCAGAAGGAACAGATGTTATCAGTGCACACTGGCCTCCTCTAAGCCCATACAGAGGCAGTTAGCCAGCTTCCTCATTCCAGGTTTAGAACATGTATAGGCAGCTAAAAGCGTCCAGGAAAATAGAACTGTGTATACTGGTGACTTTCTATACTGTGGAAACAGCCAAGGTTGTCCATCTCTTGTTACCTGTGTGGAACAAACCTGCACAGCAACAAGGCAAATCCCACCCAGCTCTGCTACTCTTGTACATCACAGGCATATTGTCTAACAAGACTGCTCCTTTCTGGGAGCAGAGACACTGTGCCAGCACCTGTGCACAGGAAGGCAAGAAAAATATCTTTCTTTCCTGACCTTCACTCCAGATGCCTCCCAATTCAAAGCTAGTACTTTGTAACTTCATGTGAATGCTTTATCTAAGCAAACAGAGCAACCACCATGGCCTCCCAGGCACATTCAACCATTGCTACATGTCTGTCACATACTTCGAAGAAGAAAATTTCTGCAGACCATGGTGGTATTTAGGAACTGAATGGGTGAGCAGTGAGTACAGCTTTCCTCAAGACAGTCTTTTGAGTACTTCCGCAGCAGTTTCAACCAAGGTCACCCTCCACACAATGCCAGCTGGGTATTCTGGTGGTCCTACAGCCTTACTGCGTACATGTACATTCTACTGCTAAAACCATGCAAAATGGTGCACATCAGCCTAAATCTAGAATATATACATCTAGAGCTCTCTTTGCCCTAATCAGATGCCCTTTCCTTTCCATATGTTCTAAGTCATAGCAGGCATACATACCTCAGAAGTGCTCAGGGTAGCACGTCTCTTTGCATAGATGTGCTCACAGTTGTAAACCAAATGTCATCAACAGATGTCTAACTTTAAAAAAATTTAGAAGTATAAATTCCACAGGAAACAGGAAAGTCAGGAGAGGGAAGAAGATATGATTTATCAGCTTCTACATTTGCAGACATCTACAGTCAGTATTGAAGGTCATTTTCAGAGTAAATCTTGGCAACAGAGCTTCTTTGTAGAGGAGAAAGACCTGCCAAAATTAACAAGCATAAGAAACACCATTAATACCCAATAAACAACAAAACAGCACACATATTCAGACTCCCCTTCAGAGAAAAGAATAAACTCATTTGAAATACTGGGTTTCTGCTAGCTTTGACGTATTTAAAATCAGAAGCAACCTCTGAAGTTACCTTATATTCTGACTACTTTAACCTAATAAATTATCTCAAGGAGGGAAATCCTCTAAGCATTCAAATAAATGTTTGATCACATCAGAACATGCAACACTACACCACATCACAGATCGCCCTGATTCAGACACACCTTCCCAGCTCACCAAATGCCTCGATGTTCACTGGGTATTTTCCCACAGGAGTGCTTGTGTGACCAGTGTCAGACTAAAGAATTAAGCCGCTGTCCAAAATGAGGACCAACATAGGGTATGATGGAAGCCCAACACAGCATGAACATAAAGTACATATTCCAGGGGTACCTGCATGGCATAAGCATTTGGGAGTGTTGGCAAACTTCTGAACTTCTCAGGTTTGGATTTATAAATAAAATTATTTGGATAATAAAACAAACTTTTTGGGGGCAGAGATCTTCTGTTCTGTGTTTACATTTCACATGATGTGTCAGATCTAGTTTCCAAATCAAAGTTCTCAATCTTATTCTGATAGAAGTGTTTTGTATCTTTGGTACATGAGTAGGATTCTTCTCTATAAATAAAAAGGGTCAATTAGATATGCATTACCAAAAAAATGCGTCTGAAAGTATGAGGACATTACATTTTGTAAAAACATATTCAACTCCATACAATTGCTTCTTTTCTTCTTTCCTTAACACGCTTGGCTGGAAGAACAAATTTGAGAATTTGGAGCTTAAATTCAAGCCCAAAGAATCAGCTCATTGTGCTGTGACAATATCCAGGGTCTCAACTGCCTAGAGGAGCTAAGTATTTTAAGTATTTAATCATAGCAGAACACTGAGTTTCTAGAAGTGCAGACAATGCAAGTCTAGCCTGCCACCTTCATGTTCCATTTCATTCAGCCCACTTCAGAGAAGTGGGTTTATCCTCTAGGAAACATTGTGCCAAGTTCACAGATTCACTAACCTTGGAAGGGACCTCTGGTTGCCACCTGAGCCATCCAGGGCTCACTGCCTACAAACAACTTTAACGAGTCTCGCTATTAGGATACCACCCTGTTCCTTGCCCCAGGGAGGTAGCACAAGTCCTCCTGAGCTCCACTCCCCACGGAGAGCCCACGACCTCTGTGCCAAGCAGCATTCAGCATGCCGCAGCAACCAGCCTCCACCAGACCTTAGGGGACAGGCACAGTGAAATACACTCCCTGCATTTCAGGGGTGAGGAGACTCCAGGTCTATCGAGAGGCAGCCAACCAACCAGCTCACCTGAGAAACACCTCGCACTTGGTGAATCCAGGTGCCAAAGCCCAGCTCCCACTGGCAGACAGCTACAGAACCACCTGAGGAGAACATGCCACACCACTAAATGCACTGGGGAAGCCAGCAGAGACGGAAGACTCCTCCCCCAGAGCTCTAAGCAAAAATTCCTAGAAACCAAGCCCAAGATATTATCACACCAAGTCTTTTTGAATGGTTCAAAAGCAATTCTCAGAAAGACCAGAGGAAACACTAACACAAGGTTTTCCTGACTCCAGTGCAGCCACAGTTGCTGGCTCACAGTCAGGCACAGGCCATTCACCCAAGCACTGGAGGAGCTGACTTGCTAGATACAACCTACTTCCTGCAGAATGTACCTTCTAAACACATGGAAACAAAACCTGTAGACTTCCAATGATTTCTATTAGACATAATTACAGGAATTTCAGCTATGACTAAATAACATGCAAGACAGCCCAAACCATGACACAGAACTACTTAGAAAACCAAATTCAGCAACTTTTATGTGGTAAATGGAGGAGGGAAACTCCAAACTTTATGGAACCTGAAATTCCAATTTCTTTCTAAAGCAAATTCCACACAAAGTAGATCCTTCTCTGTCTTCAGTTTGTTTTTATATTTTGGATGGCTTCCAGACCAGCTAGGTGGGTTTATCAGGCAGCAGAACTGGACACAGAGGATATAAAGCTCCAACATACTAGCTCATTTGGTGCCAGAATCCTGTATGGCTGCAGAGTTGCTGAGCAGTGCAAGTCCTGCAAGCTGGGGAGCCCCATTGTCCTCAGACAAGAGAAGGAAGAGACTCCCCCAGCATCAAGACAGAAACAGCCCTTCCAGTGAGTACACCTCCTCACTGGGCTTTCCTTGCGTCTGGACACTTCCACATGGACAATTTTTTTTTTTTTACCCTCATTTACCCTAAGAGAAGGATCGTGATCAGAGTTACCTACCACATGTTAATTCTGAGTAAGACTGACCCAGTGGTGAGCATCAGGGACAGCAGCACTCACTCCTCAGGCTGAGGAGAACCCAGTGGCACCGGCTCAGGTCAAGGCATCACTATTTCAGTGACCACACCAGTAGCCTGGACTGTTACTAATGGCTTCCAACCTACAGAAATACCTGATTTTAAGGTTTGTGGATGATGGACACTGTTTACTGATGCAGTGGGAGTTACATTATCCTCTTCTTTCTCCTCCTCCCCTAGCCTTCCACTCAGATCTTTGTACCTTCAGTTCAGACCTTTACACCTCCTACCCACCAAGAAGCCTCATTAAGTTTCCTTATTTGATAAGAGTTTTTTAGTGAAAGCAATGCCTCCATCCACTATGGGAGTTTTGCTGGCCACCGCATTTGTCACTAATGCACACCAGGTACTTCTGTGTCGCCAGTGACAGCAGCTGCACCCAAGTCACAAATAGAGTGTCAGCTCCAAGTGTCGTGAATTTTGGCACTCGTAAAGCTTCGAAGCTGCTGCTTTACACCTTAAAAGTTCTTTACATTAAAGGCCTGTCACTGACAATCTGCTTTTAAACCGGCAAATTTTGAGCTCGTCATGAAATAATTCGTGTCTTAACTATCTCATCAAAGGCAGCCAAGGCGAGTAGGAATCGGTGAAGCGAGCACACGCTTCAGCCACCCCTAAACCAACGCGAGGGCCGCGGCGGTGCCTCGCGAACCGCCAGCACCGGCCACACGTGCGTGGGGCCGCCCCTGGAAGGCGCCGGGGGAGGCTGTGGGCGACACGGGCGATCGCAAGGCCACAGCAGGGGCCGCGGGCCGCGGGCGCCGCTCGCCAC